>JAABOM020058310.1:0-14078 GCA_011800125.2 Solanum clarkiae | reverse complement strand
CCCCCCCCCCCCCCCTTGCATATTCGATGAGTATTTTACTAAAAATAATTACCTCATATTAATTGATTACATATTAAATTATGTTAAAATTAATTAAATTTTTTTCATTCTACCCCTACAATTACTATGACCTTTTGAATGTGAACAATTCTCACCACTAGCTATTTCAATATTCTATTGTATTTTTTTTCCAAGTTACTTTTATGTGCATGATATGAACAAACGATAAAATAGTAAAATTAATTAATTTATTAATGATTCATTAATCAATGTATAGAATAGAAAGCATCAATCTAATAATACGGGATAGAGGGAGTATAATTTCATATTAATTCTACGATATTTCACAAATAATTCTTTGAATTCTTTTTTGCACCTATATTCAATATATAGAAATACGTACTTAAAGAAATAATCTAGCATTTAAAATCGTTTAAGTACGTCAATTTGTGATCGTCTTAACAAATTTAAAATGATAAAATCGTTCATGAATTAATAGATCCTCAAATTACCTTGATCTCATATAGTTAATTCCTACCCCATCTTCATTTATTTATGTTGACTTGATACACTCTTTAAGAAATAATAAATACAAAAAAATAATTTTACGGTATTATCTTTGAAATGTAATAAATTTAATATTGTAAGCAATGCATCAGAGAAATGACTATAATTAATAATATAGGTAAATTAGGAACTATGTAATAAGATTTATCTCTCTTGATTATAAAAAGAGAGAGAGATTATATCTTGGTCTTTAAACTAAATAAGTAAATATCAGTCTCTAAATTTTAAAAAAATGATATATTATTTTGACAGAGAGCTTAAAAAAATAAAGAAGATTTTTCAGTCTTATGATACCAAATTAAAGTTATATCAATATATCAAATATTATTAAATCTTGTGATCTTAAACGTACCATACAGGAAAACTAAAATTAAAGTTTGCCAAAAAGAGAAGTGGGTCGTTTATTTTAAAAAAAAAGACTAAAAAGAAAAAGTGTTTCTTTTTAAAGGGATGTAACAATTTGTAGTATAATGGACAAATAAAGATGACAAAGAGGGATTGTGCATATTTTTGGGTATAATAGGCCCCTGTGGTCAGACTATTTTTCGGACCCTGGATATAGCAGAAGTCATAGTGCACCGATTTTGTCCTTTTATGTTTTATCTTAAACATCAATTATTCCCTCTTGTCAATTTATATGAGAAGTTTAAGAAAGAAGAAGAGATTTGAAATTTATGGTCTAAAATAATTCTGAGATATTTGTGAGGCTAGAAATTATTTTATTAAGAAAAAATGAGCATTTTAAAATTAAATTATTATTAATATATAAAAGTATGTCATTCTTTTTGACACTAACTAAAAAAGAAAGGAATTCATTTAAAATGAGACCAAAGAAAATAGTACTCCCTCCGTTCCATTTTATGTGATACTTTTTTCTTTTTGGTCCAAAAAAGAACGTCATTTACTTATATTGATAATAATTCACTTTTAAAATTCTCTTTTTACCCTTAATGAAATTATTCTCAACGACACAAATATATATGAATGATTTGAGATCATAAATTTCAAAAATCTTTTTATTGTTTTATAAATATTGTGTCAAATCAAAAAGTGCCACGTAAAAAGAGACGAAGAGAGTAATAAATATAATGCGATGAAATAGACACGTCTATGCGTAGTAATTTGAGGTAGACAATGGAGGTCTTGGAAGGGAGATATACCAATTAACACAATAATCCATAAGGGGAAGGGTAAGAATTGAAATTTTTGAGGAGATGGGTGGGAGAAAACGCCGGGAAAGTGCTCGTGTCGCCTCGAAATGGAGCATATCTAAAAGATTAAAATATTTCACGGCTGCAACGCACTGTTTCCTATCTCTGCTAACATTTTTTTAACTTTAAAATTATTACAGTTGAATTGTAGGACTAGGTCCAGGATTTTAGTATATTAGGTTTTGGAGTTGTTTTCTTGGGATGTAAAAAAACGTTAAGTATTTTCAAGGACATCTTGCTGTACTGCGAGAAATCCTTGTGAAATCAACCAAATTTAATATGGATGTCAAAGAAATAGGCTAAGTTATGGGAAAATTACCTAATTTAACAAACTTATGCACCAAATATACAATATCATTCGTAATCGACAAAATATTGAAATCTTACACTTATTGTCTTCCCATGTATTACACATATAATCTATGTTTTTTATCTCTCCATAATGACCCTCCAGGTTGTTTTGTGATTTTCTTTTGTTTTTCTTCCTGTTTGACCATCCCCTTAGCTTGTGATAATTCTTGTAACTTGCGGAGATGAACAACATGATCTTTGAAGTGATCAAATGCATTTCTGGGGAGTTTGTGAGTTTTGGACGTTTGACCAAGTTAATATTTGAAGTTAATGAGAGTGAATTAACTATGAATATTCCACAAGGCCGAGAGGGGGATTATGACTTACTCGGATGGTTTGCAAGGGTACCCGTCGTACTCAGGAGTTATTTGGACCCTTCACTGAAATTTCGGCATTGTTAAGATTTGGAGTTGACCACGCTCATTATTTGTTTAAGATGACCTCAAAAAAGTGATTTCATAATTTCAAAAGATTCAAAATATGTCTTAGAATGTATTTATACTATTAGATTTTTTGTTTGTGTTTTTTTTTTTTTTGTGGGGGTAGGGTGGGGTGGGGGGTCTTAGATGAGTTTCGAGGGTTAAAACAAATTTTAGGACATAATATATTTTTTCTTTCTTCAGATACGAGCATCATTGGTGCACGAGGTGTGTGATCACACTAGAGGGAGTCAACATGTAATGATCATGAAGACTATTTTTTGTATTTCTTAAAAAAAATATTGTCGTTTTATCCCTCTCGATAGTTCTCAAAATCTTATTTGATTGATTTTTTTAAAAGTTATTTTTTGAAAAATCTGTGAAAAATATAGTTTTTGCTAAAGAATTGAGTTTTAAAGGTTTAAGTTATTGAATTTTGAATTTTGGAGTCATTTATAGATTCAAGTCTTTGAATTGAATTTTGTTGATTCCATGAGTTTTAGAATGTGAAAATTGATTTAGGAGATTGTCGGAATCAGATTTGGAGTTGCTATATGAATTTGAGATCTGAAGTTAAAGATATAATTAAAATTTGATTGACGATTCACTTTGATCAATAGTTTGAGTTCGGGTGCCCAAATTGAATATTTGATAATTTTGTTGGGTTCAAGAGGTGATTTCAGCACTAGAACGACCTTCAATATAATTTTTGTGGTGTCCCAAGTGTGTTTTGATATTCTAGTACCTTAAGTTGTCCTAGTTACGACTAATTGAATTTTGGACCAAGAATACCTCGGATTCAATTTCTTGCAGTTCCATTAAGTTAGAAACATTGAATTTAGTGGGAATTCATATATGATTTACACGTACAAGGTTCTAACGAATCTCGAGGGTACATTTCATGATATTTGTATTGTGTATCGTTGATATCTGATGTCCGGTGGGCCTTCATCACGTTGCAGTACTATTCATCACAGTAACGAAAGGTTGGGGAATTGTCCTTCGCAATCACAGGATTCCCATCATGATTATGATGTGTTGCCGCATGGTCCTTTGCGATCACAATAAATAATAGTTGTGATCGTGACTTATAAAAGATGCTTAAATAGTGTCTGATTCTAAATGTTAGATATTGAACATTGTTCTCCATATTTGGACCTTCAGAGCTTTGGAGAGGGTAATTTCAAGTGTTTTCTCACTTGAATTTTATTGGGCAAGTTATTTTGAGGTAAAATCTTCATTAGTCATTGATTATTTCTTATTTTTAATGTCAAAATTGATTAATTCAATTGGAAATTTGAGGTTTTGTTCATGAAATACTCTAGTTTTACGAAATTAATGATTATGAGTTGATTTTAATCACATTTCAAAATGATTTTCTCTAATTGATTCCTAATGTCTTAAGGATATTTTCTTGCAAAAATTTTCAGATTTCAACTCTATTTTTTATATTGAACTTTTGAGCCATTTTACTGTCTTTTTTTCAAATTTTATAAATTTTGGTATCGTTAGTTTTGAAAATTGATTGTGAATCATAAATTCAGTAGATTATAGTTATTTAAGATAATAATAGGAAAGGTAAGACTCAAATATTGAATTGATTTCTTCACTTTATAGAGGCAAATGAATTCCTAAACCTTGTTGAGTTTACTGAACCTTGTATTTTTCCTTCTTTGTGTGTTGGGGAATAATAAAAATTCAAAAATAAAGGAATTTTTCATGAAATGATTTAATAAAATTGACGGGGTAATGAAATGACTAAACAATAGAATTTGTTAGCTTGGCTCATGATTTGGTATATAATTGACGATGTTGCTTTGAGTATTGTGAAATACTGGTTGATAATATTGATCCCTATATGAGTTAATTGATTTATTAGATGGTATTCATTGATGAAAATTGTGAATTGGGAAATAATGATATTCTTTTATTTCTCTTTGTTTCCTTCATTCATCACTTTTAAGTTTCAATTTGTCTATCACTTTTGATTTTCTTTTTAGAAAATTTTGTATGTAATTTTTGAATTTTCAATTGTGGTTCAAACTTTTCTCTGCATTTTCACGACCCAAACCTAGGGCGTGGTCATGACCCGGTGAATGTGACACCTGAAGACATACTAATTCATGCCTCTTATATTATAAGCATTCATAAGGTATGAAACACCCCAAAATGTGTTTCGAAATGTCCATAATCGTAATTTTCACATACCTTAAAATTTGTGCATGATATTGAAAATTCGACTTCATATTCTTGATTAGGGAGAAAAATTGAGACGAAAATGGGTATAACTCCGATTTTAAAGGACCTGTAGTGAAAAATAATTTTTGCTAAAAAATTACGATTTCTAGAGAGCATGTGCCCCTGGCCCTAACACGCCAGGGGAGCAAAGCAGTACATTTTTGGCCCTCGCGATGGGTCCGCTTCGCACCAATGATGCGGACCAGTGCAGTTATTTCCCCTGTTTTTCCAATTCCACCAAGGGCATTGGGGTCATTGACCCATGCTCTTTCAAACTTGAAATCACCCATATTTAGTCATTTTTCAAATTTATATCACTTAAAGCCCTCTCAAAAGCCTCTCCAAGACTTAACCGAATATTCGGATCTCAAGAATTCTCTTCAAGCTCCAAGTCTCCTTCAAATTTACATCAAGAAAATCCAAGTTTAAGGTATGTGGGTTTCATCTATTGGGTCCTTTCACCCATGGAGTTCAACTTTCTTATTTTACGAAAATTGCATGATTTCAAGTTGTATTATCTATGGATATCTATTACTATGAAATATGAGCATAAAATATGTTGCGGTTTTATCAAATATTGTTTATTATGCATGAATGTCGATTTTGAGCTTATACTATGAGTTAATCTTTGTTTATTGAGACTATACGTGATTCAAGTTATGAAGTCTATGAACTATTGTGAAGTTTTGATATGATTTACAAGTTTCCCATGATGGGATTTTACCATGATGTTGGTGGGCTAATTTACATGACTTTAAGATGCATTGATTTCACTATTTCATGATCCACACTCTTGCATTTTGCATGATTTGAACATGTATCTATATGTGCCTACCAAGTGTTCGATAAAATGTTAAGTCAAGAATTCTCAAGTTATTTACATGTTTTACAAGTCAAGTGACTTTATGATAACTACGGGCTATCAAATATGTTTTAAATTCATAAAATTGTCTATGATTATGCAAGTATAAAGTTAAGCCCTATTTTCACGATTGTCACCTCTTGTGAGCTATTTCATGCTAAAGCAAGGATTCATGTATTATTATTACTCTCATATTTCAAGTTAGGCTCACCCTTAGAGGTCAACACGTTTAAGAGCTATTCATGTCATGTTCTCATGTTTCTTATGAGTTATTAAAGTTATGATTTTTTCAAGTATTATGTGGGATTAGACTTAGCAACGCTGGATTGGATGTCAGTGTGGACTATCTTCAAGGGTGCATACTCCTTTCTGTAAACTATGTGCTAACAAAGGATTATACTTTACCCTTGCTATACTAGTGAATCTAATTAGTGCACTTCTTAATGAAATACTTCCCAAAATTGGGTCATGTTCCCGTAAGGAAGGTTACTAATTGGGTCTTGTTACCGTAAGTTTGAAGTATGATTTACCTTGGCAAGTAGACCACCTCTTTATCGATGAGGGATAATATCGAGATTCCAAGTTGTAGCTCTCTTCGTCTTATTCATTGTTGATTGAGGTCTCTTTCCACAAATATTTATTATGTTCTGTAGAAGTTGAATGATTTACAAGCATGTTTTACTATAAGCATTGATCATGCATGTCATATTAAGACTACACCAATCTATTGCCTATTATTATGCATTTTGACTATATTGGCGATGTCTTGTTGCATTGCATCCTAAATAGTTAGTACATTCAAACATACTAACACATATTTTATGGCTACATCGTATCACCATGTAGAGATCGGGGCTCCTCTTGATCATCCTCCACATGACTAATTTTGGCATTCCAGAAGATAAGCTTTGGTGAGTCCTCAAGTCTGGTGACACTAGTTATGCTACTCTTACTTTGATATCTCTTTATGTTGAACACTTGACACTATGACGGTGAGCCCAGAAAGTGTCATGGCCCCTGCTCCATGGAACATTTGATGTATTTATTCTATGAGCTTGACTGTTGAATGTTTTGTGATTATCAAAGACTTTCCTTAGTCCCGTTTCACTTATTTATATATCTTGTTGTTGATATTTTGCTTCTGCGACCAAGGATGTATGACTGATATGTTAAGAGATTTGTTTGGGGTTCCTTCGGGTTCCCCTCATTCACCGTGTTACATCTACGACCTGTGTTTCGATCATAACAAACTTGGTATCAAAGCACTAGGTCGTTAATGGTCCTCGGAATCCAACACACCCGATCGATTAGAGTCTTGTTCATGGTTGTGAAGTGTGCCACAACTATTAGTGAGAGGCTATAAGACATTTTAGAAAATGTTTTACTTCTTCATAATCTATGTCATGCGGTAGAGCTAAGTCCTCTAGGGCGTATTACTAATTCTTAACCATTACATTTCAGAATATGTCTCAAGCTATTTAGGATGATGATATATCAAATACGGAGGTTAGCAATGCTCTACGGATTTTATCCAAATTTGTGAATACTCAACTCAACCAACAAGCGGGTACCTACGAGATTTCAAATGTAAAGAAGAGGAAAGGAAAGAATAAGAGGACCCTAGTTAGGGTGCTTCATCTTCTACTAGACTACGGTGCCCAAGTACAAGGAGGGAAGAATCCATTTCATCAGTTCTCAAGAGTGTGGCAAGAGGCACCAAGGGAAGTGTTTGGTGGGCATTGAGAGTTGTTTCAACTGTGGTGGTGATGGGAATAAGATGAAAGATTGCCCGATGGCCTAAAATGAAAGGAGAAGAAGGGCTCAATTTGAAGGAAGACTTCCATATGCTAACCCAGTCGTAATGGTGGAGTGACTCATCCTAGATGCCCAAAATATGGGAGAAACCATAGTGGCATATGTAGGAGAAACACGGGTGCATGCTTTTGGTATGGCAACATGGGCCACAAAATTCCTAACTATCCATATGTTCAAGGGAAAAGCAAGGGTATTAGTGTTCAAGTTTCCCCTGTGAGTAACAAATGTGGAAGGTACCATGCGAGAGATTGTGTGGCCAGTTCGAGTGCATGTTTCGAGTGTGGCACAAAGGATCATAAGTTGAGACATTGTCCATAGGATACTAAGGATTACAAAGATGACCATTGATGTTCTCAACCATACCCCTCTAGGGGTCACTAGACTTGGCATGGTGCTTCACAAGTATGTTAAAGGTTTTTTATTTTGACATGTATGCATTGATAGACCCGGGTGCCACTCTTTCTTTTATTACTCTTTTTGTTTCCAAAAAGCTTCATGTTTGTCCCAAAATGTTGTGTGAACCTTATAAAGTGTCTACCCTCGTTGGTGAGTCTATTGTTGCTAAAAGAGTCTATAGAAATTGTCCCTTGTTCATATTGCATATAGTCCTGCCTTATGATTTTATTGAATTAGATATGGTGGATTTTTGATGTCATACTTGGGATGGATTGGCTGCATGCATATTGTGCTTTTATTGATTATTGAACCCGTAGCGTTAAATTTCAATTCCCTAATGAGCCTGTCCTTGAGTCGGAGAGTAGTAATGTGGTGGTCAAGGGTAGATTCATTTCTTGACTTAAAAACGAAAAGTTGATTTCTAAATGTTGTCTCTATCATCTTGTGAGGGTTAGGTATGTGGATTCTAAGGTCCTTCCTATTGAGTCGGTTCTTGTAGTTAATAAGTTTCTTGATGTCTTTCTCGATGAGCTTCCCAGTGTGCCTCCCAAAAGGGAAAAAGACTTTGGTATAGATCTCCATCCCGATACTCAACCCATTTCTATTTCCCCTTACCATATGGTCCCAACGGAGTTGAAAGAGTTGAAGGATCAATTAAAAGATTTGTTGGAAAAGAGTTTCATAAAGCCTAGTAAGTCATCTTAGGGTGCACCATCGTTGTTTGTGAAAAAGAAGAATGGTTCTCTTAGAACGTACATTTATTACCAGCAACTTAATAGAGTCACCATAAAGAAAAAGTACCCTCTACCAAGGATTGATGACCTTTTTAATCAACATCAAGGGGATAGTCACTTTTCTAAGATTGACCTTTTGTCCGGGTATCACCAAGTGAAAGTGAGGGAGTGTGATATCCCCAAGACGACTTTCTGGACTAGGTATAGGCATCTTGATTTTGTGGTTATGTATTTGGGGTTGACCAATGCACCAACTATCTTTATGGATCTCTTGAATAGGGTCATTAATCCTTACCTTGTCTTGTTTGTGGTGGTTTTTATTGATGATATTGTGATTTATTCCCATAATGAGGAAGAACATGTGAATCATTGAGGGTGGTGTTGCAAATCTAGAGGGAGGAGAGGTTGTATACTAAATATGAAAAATGTGAGTTCTGGTTGAAAAAGGTTGCTTTCTTAGGGCGTGTGGTGTCAGGTGATGGCATTAAGGTGGATCCTAAGAAGATGGAGGTGCTTAGAAATTGTCCTAGACCTTTGACTCCATCAGACATTAGAAGTTTCTTGGGTTTGGCAGGTTATTACCGGAGGTTTATTAGTGGTTTCTCTTCTATTGCTTCTCCCATGACTAAGTTTGCACAAAAGAAGGAAAAATTTGTGTATACTGATGAATGTGAGAAGAGTTTCTAAACTTTGAAAGATAAGCTTCTCTCCGCTCCTATCTTGTCTCTATTAGAATGGTTGGAAGGATTTGTTGTATATTGTGATGCCTCAAGAATTGGTTTGGGGTATGTTTTGATGCAAAATGGTAAGCTGATAGCATATGCTTCTTGACAACTTAAGGTGCATGAAAAGAATTATCCAATCCATTATCTTGAATTGGTGGCTGTAGTATTTTCTTTGAAAACTTGGCGTCACTACTTGTATGGGGTCCATGTTGATGTGCTTACCGATCATAAGAGTCTCCAATATGTATTCACCCAAAAAGATCTTAACTTGAGACAAATAAGGTGGTTAGAGCTTCTTAAGGATTATGACATGAGTGTGCATTAGCATCCCAACAAAGCTAACATTGTGGCTGATGCTCTAAGTAGAGTGTCCCTGGGGAGTTTAGCTCATCTTGATGTTGGTGACGAGCAGGTGGCTAGGTAAGTTTGCCAGTTGGCTAGGTTGGGGGTTAGGTTGAAGGAAGTTGAAAATGGTGGTGTAGTGATTGTTGATGGTTCTATGTCTTCTTTGATTGATGAGGTGAAGGCAAAACAAGACCTTGATCCCACTTTGTTAGAGTTGAAGGCCTTGGTAAAGTATGGTAAAGTGAAGGTTTTCTCCTAAGGGGGAGATAGTACCCTTAGGTACCATGGTAGGTTGTATGTTCCTAATGCTGATGACTTGAGGAAGTTGATTTTACATGAAGCTCATAATTCATCCTATTCTATTCACCCCTGTTCCACAAAGATGTATAGAGAATTGAAGGAGGTGTATTGGTGGGGTGGTATTAAGAGAGACATTGCCAAGTTCACATCTAGATGTCACAATTTCCAACAAGTGAAAGTCGAACATCAAAGGCCGAGTCGCCTAGCGCAAGACATAGAAATTCCTACTTAGAAGTGGGAAGAGGTTAACATGAATTTTGTGGTTGGGTTGCCCAAGACTAGGAAACATTTTTACTCTAATTCAGTTGTGGTTGATAGAATGACAAAGTCGGCTCACTTTCTACCGATTAAGACCACTTATGGTTCCGAAGATTATGCTAAATTGTATATTCACGAGTTGGTTAGATTGCATGGGGTGCTCTTGTCTTACATTTCGAATCATGGTGCTCAATTCACTTCACATTTTTTGGAGGTCTTTCTAAAGTGGTCTTGATACTAAGGTTAAGCTTAGCATGACTTTTCTTCCTCAAATGGATGGCTAAGCTGAAAGGACTATCCAAACTCTTAAGGATATGTTTAGAGTTTGTGTTGGATTTTAAGGGTAGTTGGGATAAACATCTTACACTTATTGAATTTACTTACAACAATAGCTACCACTCTAGTATTGGTATGACTCCCTTTGAAGCCCTTTATGGTAGACGTTGTTGATCCCCGGTTGGATGGTTTGATGTAGGGGAGATGGCTTTGTTAGTTCTGTATTTGGTTATGGAAGCTTTGGACAAAGTGAGGTTGATAAGGGAAAGATTGAAGACGGCTCAAAGTAGACAAAAGTCATATTCCGATATAAGAAGGAGAGATCTTGAATTTAAGGTTGGTGATTGGGTTTACTTGAAAGTCTCACCCATGAAGGGTGTGGTCCGTTTTGGCAATAAAGGTAAATTTAGCAAAAGGTTTGTAGGGCCTTATAGAATTGTGGGAAGAGTTGGTAAGGTTGCCTATGAATTGGAGTTGCCTATGGAAATGAATATGGTTAATCCGGTCTTCCATGTGCCTGTGTTGAGAAAGTATATGGGTGAGCCAGGTGCTATTGTACCTTTAGATGTTGTGGGTGTTGTAGAAGATAACTTGACCTATGAGGAGGGCCCGGTGGAGATCTTGAATAGACAAGTGAAGAGAATAAGAAACAAAGATGTAGCATTTGTCAAGGTTTTTGGAGGAACCAACAAGTTGAAAGTGCCAAATGGGAAACGAGGCGGACATGAGAAAGAAATATCCATATCTCTACCATTCTACTTAAGCAGAAGGTAATAATTAAGCCCCATCTCTGATTTCAAGTCCTAAGTTTTATCCCTTATATCATGTTGCAAGAATTCATGTTTATTGTAATAAGTTTATGTGATTTTGGCATTCATGTTGAGACTTTTTATTTTAAATGATGTAAGTGTAATTATTGCATTCATTTTGGGTTGAAATCTTCATCATTACTTCTCTTATAGATGTTTCTTTGATATTCAGGGATGAATGTTTTAAATGGGGAGATATTGTACAGCCCCAGAATGTGCTTCAAAAATGCCCATAATTGTAATTTCCATTATATCTCAAAATCCATGCATGATATCGAACATTCGACTTCATATTCTTAATCCGGAGAAAAATTTGAGTAGAAAATGGATATAACCTGATTTTAGAGGATCGGCAGCGAAAAATAATTTTTGCTAAATTACGATTTCTAGAGAAAATTCGCGCCCTGACCGTGACGCGCTAGGGGAGAGAAGCGGTACATTTTTGGCCCTAACGATAGGTTTGCATCACGCCAGTGATACGGACCAGTGCAGTTATTTCCCCTATTTTCCAATTCAGCCAAGGGCATTGTGGTCATAGCCCCATGGTCATTTAAACGTGAAATCACCCATACTTAGCCATTTTTCAACTCTATATCACTCAAAAGCCTCTCCAGAACTTAACAAAATATTTCATCCAAATTCAAGTGTTTCAAACTCAATTTCGGATCTCAAGGATTCTCTTAAAGCTTCAAGTCGCCTTCAAGTTTACATCAAGAAAACCCAAGTTTAAGATATGTGGGTTTCATCTATTGGATCCTTTCACCCATGGAGTCCAACTTTCCTATATTATGAAAATTGCATGATTTCAAGTTGTATTATCTATGGGTATCTATTATTATGAAACATGAGCTTAAAATATGTTGGGGTTTTGTCAAATATTGTTTTATGCATGAATATCTATTTGAACCTCATATTTTGAGTTAATCTTTGTCTATTGAGACTATATGTGATTCATGCTATGAAGTCTATGAATTATTGAGAAGTTTTGATTTGATTTAGAAGTTACCCATGATGGGGTTTTACCATGATGTTGGTGGGCTAATTTACATAACTTTAAGATACATCGATTTTACTATTTTATGATCCATATTCTTGCATTTTACATGATTTGATAAACCAAGTGTATCTGTATATGCCAACCAAGTGTTTGATAAAATGTCAAGTCACAAATTGTCAAGTTATTTACATGTTTTACAAGTCAAGTGACTTTATGATGGGTATGGGATATCAAATATGTTATAAATTCATGAAATTATCTATGACTATGCAAGTATGAAGTTAAGCTCTATTTTCACGATTTTTACCTCTTGTGATCCATTTCATGTTAAAGCAAGGGTTCATGTATTATTATTACTCTCACGTTTCAAGTTAGGCTCACCATTAGAGGTCAATGTGTTTAAGCGCTATTCATGTCATATTTTCATATTTCTTATGAGTTATTAAAGTTATGCTTATTTCAAGCATTACGTGGGATTAGACTTAGCACCGATGGGTTGGTTGTCAAAGTGGACTATCTTCAAGGGTCCGTAATCCTTTCCCTAAACTATATGCCAACATAGGATTATACTTTACTTTGCTACACTAGTGGATCTATTTAGTGCACTTCTTAATGAAATCCTTTTTGAAATTGGGTCATGTTCCCATAAGGAATGTTAATTCATACGAAATTGGGTCATGTTCCCATAAGTTTAAAGTATGGGTTACCTTGATAAGTAGACCACCTCTTTATCGATAAGGGATAATATTGGGATTCCAAGTTGCAGCTCTCCTGGTCTTATTCTTTGTCGATTGAGGTCTCTTCCCACATATATTTATTATGTTCTATACAAGTTGAATGATTTACAACCATGTTTTACTACAAGCATTGATCATACATGCCGTATTGAGACTACACTTATCTATTGCCTATTACTATGCATTTTGACTATATTGGCTATGTTTTGGTACATTGCATCCTACATAGTTACTACATTCAAACATACTAACAGATAATTTATGCCTACATGATATCACCATGTACGAACCGGGGCTCCTCTTGATCATTCTCCACATGGCTAGTTTTGGCATTCCAGAAGATAAGCTTTATTGAGTCCTCAAGTTCGATGACACTAGCTATGCTACTCTTACTTTGATATCTCTCTATGTTGAACACTTGATACTATGAGGGTGAGCCTGGAAAGTGTCTTGGTCCCCTCTCCAATCTATGGTATAACATTTAATGTATTTATTCGATGAGATTGACTCCCTTCAGTCCCATTTCCCTTATTTATATCTCATGTTGTTGATATTTTGCTTCCGCAACCAAGGATGTGTGATTATATGTTAAGAGGCTTGCCTGGGATTTCTTCGAGTCCCCCATTCATCGTGTCAAATATAGGCCCTACGCTTAGGTCATGACAAGGTAAAATAAGCATGTATAAAGGAATAAGCGAGCGGAAGTATATAGCAATAAAACATCATAGCTCTTATAGGGGACTATACATCAATCTAAAGTTCAAATCATGCCTTTATATCATAGATTTTGTGGGGACTAGTACATAGCTCACTACTTCTGCTGCGCCCTTGCTTCTTAGCGCATCCCTTTTCTTGCTCGTTAGCGCTTGACTAATAAGATAGAAAGATCCTTTCTTGCTTGTTTAGTAAAGTCTCGCTTTTTGATAGGAGTAGGTGCTTGCTAGGGCAGGGCACTTTTCATTCTTATCGGCCGGCAAACCGGAGACGGACGACCACGGTCCCGGCCTTACCAGCACCGGAGGTGTACTAATCAATGAA
>JAABOM020058309.1:0-14078 GCA_011800125.2 Solanum clarkiae | reverse complement strand
CACTTTAAGAGAATCAAAATATAAATAAACGTAAGTATTAGAAAAATAAATTCAACTTATAATTTATTCATAAATAGAAATCGTATATATAAAATATAATTATTTAATAGAAAAATATGTTATTATAAAAATAATAATTAATTAAGGTCGTGAATATTATTATAAATATTATTTAAAATTATGTTAATATACATGAATATAAAAATAGTATATAAAAGAGAATTTAAAGGGGGTATTTTGAAATTTTTACAAACTTTATCCTAGAATAAGTTATCCTAAGATTATTATTCTACCCTCAAAGAGAGATAATCTATCCCAATACTAATTGTTAATTCTAAAATAAGTTATCTCAACCTTTACAATCAAACAGCATCGAGGACCACTCAAAAATTATCCCAGAATTAACTGTCCTTATCCGTCACACCAAATGAGTAACAATGTCAACAATACAAACCTAAAGTTCCATCTATGAACTTTATTCCAGTATGGTGATTTAATATCATGTAGTGGCTCAAATTCATATCAACTTAATAACAAAGCAGGGAACCAATTAGCAAGCAATATTGTCCTCATACAAAGAAAATTAAGATACCCTTACCAGGAGGGCAGACAATAAATGCTGTAACTAAGGAGAAGCTTAGAAGAAAAACGTAACCTAACCCCGACTAGTTATTTTGAGTTAAATAAATACTAAAATTAGGATAAAATAAATTTCTCTTTAAACTAGACGAATAAAATTAAATAACTATTTTAGTATCTTTCCGTGATTATATTTGTGTAAAAAAGGAAGTGCTACAAATATATATATAAATATAAAATCACTTCATCATTAAATTTATAATTTAATTAATATTAATAATATTTAATAGCATTTGATTATATTATTAAAAAATAAATTAATGAATAACTATCAGGCCTGTGTATTGCACGGGACTTTTGTGTACGCCTGGTCAACCAATTCCCTTGATTGTCCTTGGATATGCTTCTCAATGGCAAATCTACAATACCAAATGAAATGGTCGATTATTATTCAAGACAAAAAGATCAATTGGCAGTAGTCTGAAAGGAAAATAAGTAGCAAATCATATTTTTGAAGTACAATAACAAGAAGCACACAGCCCAACAATTACCGATAACTTCAATTGCAAAGTTGTTAAGAGGAAGCTCACAGCAAAAGGTAAAAAAAATAAAACAATTAATCATAAAAGAGGTAATACAGAGATGAAAAGACCAACTTGTTATCTACACTTTAGTTATATATATATCTTCTTTGGTGATTATTCTAGAAAAATAAAAAATGGACAAAATAAAGAGAAGAGAAGAATCAGGAGAAATTGATGAGCAAAAATGGGTTCATGATTCTTCTTTTGATCATAAAGGAAGAATCCCTCTCAGGAGTTCAACTGGTGTCTGGGAAGCCTCTCTCTTCATTATTGTAATTGAATTCAGTGAGAGGCTGAGTTACTTTGGAATAGCCACAAGTTTGATCATATAATTAACAAAAGTGATCCATCAAGACCTCAAAACAGCAGCAAAAAGTGTCAATTACTGGTCTGGTATCACCACTTTGATGCCATTGCTTGGAGGATTTCTGGCTGATGCATTCTTGGGAAGGTTCTCCACAGTTCTTGTCTCTTCCATTGTCTACCTCTTGGGCTTGCTTCTCTTGACAATGTCTAGATTGATGCTGAGTTTGAAACCTTGCAATACAGACCTACGTCATGCACCAAGAAAGGATCACGAGGTGATTTTCTTCCTCGCGATTTACTTGATCTCAATCGGAACCGGAGGACATAAGCCGTCTCTTGAGAGCTTTGGCGCTTCATCAGTTTGATGATGAACGAAAGAAGAAAATGTCATTTTTCCCGAAGAACGAAAGAAGAAAATGTCATTTTTCAACTGGTGGAATTTTGGACTCTGTTGTGGACTACTAGGTGTTACTATCGTTGTTTATGTACAAGATCGCGTTAGCTGGGCTTTGGCGGATATGATCCTTACACTTGTTATGGCTTCTAGTATAGTCATTTTCGTTGCAGGTAGACCGTTCTATCATTATAGAAAGGCAACAGGAAGTCCCTTAACACCAATGCTCCAAGTGTTTATAGCTGCAATCAGGAAAAGAAATCTTCTTTTTCCTGCCAATCCTTCTCATCTGTATGAAATTCCCAAGTCAGAAACTAGCCAGAGGCTTTTATGTCACACTGAAAAGCTCAAGTTCCTTGATAAAGCTGCAATTGTTGATGGCACACAAGATTCAATAGTACAGAAGCAGAATCCATGGAAACTTGCAACTGTGACCAAAGTGGAAGAAGTGAAATTAGTTATCGACATGATTCCATTTGGCTAACAACTATACCATTTGGTATTTGTGTGGCACAAACCACGACATTTTTCATCAAATAAGGCGTGACCCTAGACAGGAAGATTGTTCACAATTTCGAAATCCCCCCTGCCTCAATTTTCGCGTTGGCTGCTATTGGCATGATAATATCCATCAGTGTCTACGACAAAATCCTCATTCCTATCCTAAGACGAGCAACAGGAAATGACAGAGGGATCAGTATCTTCCCAAGGATTGGTTTTGGATTGATCTTCTCTGTTTCTACTATGATCGTTGCAGCTTTAGTCAAAAGAAAAAGACTGAATCTTGTACACAAAAATCCACTCGAAGGCTCGAGTTCAATGGGTGTGTTTTGGCTAGCACCACAGTTATAATTGGTATAGGAGATGTAGGATTACAAGAATACTTCTATGATCAAGTGCCTCATTCAATGAGAAATTCAGGCATTGTATATTGCCTAAGTGTAATTGGTGCTGCAAATTTTGTTAGCAGCCTATTGATAACTATTGTGGATCATATCACAGAAAAAAGTTGCAAGAGTTGGTTTAGCAAGGATCTGAATAGCAATCAGCTCGACTATTTCTACTGGTTGTTAGCTATCATGACAGCAATCAATTTGCGTGTCTATATGATTGTTGCGAGGAATTATTCGTACAAGAATGTTCACTGTAAGGCAGCTATATCTGTACCTGATTGCAACAATAGGGATGATCGTGAAGCAATCGTTTAGTATATGTGTATTTGTTGCTCTATAAGTTTGTAATTTTTAGTACGTTACTGAAATAGTAATATCAGTGTATTTTTAGTTTTGACAAGTTTAAAGGAAATAAGAAAGTTCCTTTGCAGTTTTCCTTATTGACCAAAAAAAAAATAAAAAAATAAAAAAATACAGAGATGAAAAGAGAGTGATAGTGCATGAGTGGAAGGAAGAAAGTCCTACTGTCAGATTCACTAACTGAAACTACAGGCGACGAACATCAAGCTGGAATATATAAAATTGACATTATCTAACTTTACTTGAAAAGAAAATTATTGAGTAAATAATACGAAAAAAAACAACTGAACTGTCAGCTAAAAGTCGGAGGAATTGATTTCTTCGAGCAAAAGTAGGAATTTTGACCTGAAATATAATGTTCTGTTATTCCATGCATTGATATGCAGCGGAAAGGATCAATCTTGTATGCCTAATCCACCACCGCATAGAAGTCTTCCTAAAACACGTGAAAAGAAGAAAGTTCTGTCAGGTGCTTCAAACAGAATCTGTAACCATCCAACTAACAATTATACCCATTAACAACCAGAAATCCAGAATATTGAGACAATAAAACTCCGAAACTACGATGAAAATTGATCAACAAAAGAGAAAATATACTAATAGAGAAAACTAAGCTATAAGCACCATGAAGAATAGGTAAAACTTGCTGGCAAACATCCAGCACCAGCTCCTCATGACAAGGAAAAATAGAATATGTACAGAAAGCAATAACTGGGCTTATCTGGCTGGTTTTACAGAACACAAGTAGAGACAGTGGTGCATTACAAAAGGTCCGCCAATTTGTACATAACAGCAGAAATAATAGGGATTTTTTACAGAAAAGAAATATTATGAAGCTGTCTGCTGGACAATGCAAAACCAATTTTCTTGTTCTGTATGAGTAAAAGTTTGAACTCTATCAGGATGAGTACGGTCATAGCAGGTGCTTGTTGATAAGTACATATTATACCGGAAACAATCAAGCATGAAGGTGTTAACATTGATTGTGTAGACAATACATAGCTCACAGTAGAAGTCACCAAATTAGAAAACACACCTACAACTAAGATCTATATTTTTATTCAGCATCTCATTCCGATACTAACAGAAGTTAGCTGAATCCTCGTAAGGCCATATTTTCACTTCAAGTTAACATACTATTGTGATTATAATTAAATAACAAGGCTATTGCAAGAATGAAATGTCTCATTACTTGTATTCCGTCAACTAAATCATGAAGTGATTATTCAGTGCGTCTAGTTCACCAGTGTTTTTACCTACAAGATAATAAAAATTAGTCCTTAATTGACCATAAATCAGGCTAGGCAAGAGAAGGAAAAAGGACAAAGCATTACCAGCTTTGCTGTCATTCTCATCAATATCCATAATGCTCAAATCATCATAGTTTGCATAATCCTCATCATAAGCAGTTTTATTGCCGTTAGCAAGACCCCCTGGTGGAATGAGTGCAGGAACTTCAAAGCACATGAAGTGAGCAAAGAAAGAACTCTGCATTTAGGAAAAAGAAACAAAGAAACATGATATCGGGAGTGAAGGCAACATTTTAGCATATGCATCTGAAACTATTGAAGTGTCTGCACTATTCACATTTTGATTCGAACCCATCGAACCTTCAAGACATACAATTCGATTTCTTGACGCCTTTGTACTGGCACGAAGCTCATTTGCAAAATCACGAGCCTGCAAAGTATGGCATACTTAAGGAATCATTACTTTCAACTTGAAATATTCTTTATCAAGGATCTATTATGATACCAAAACTAATTCCATTTTCAACTCTGAAGTTTGGTCCAAGGAGAATCAGGAGGCATGGCAAATAAATATCAATACTCCATCAGAACTCAACAAAAGATTTAGGGGTTACACCGGTGAGGATAAAAACCAACAAATTCAGCTTTTTCTTATAGGTCAACCGAAATTTCTGTGAGACGGGCATCAAGGGCATCTAGAGTTGACATACAAATTGGAAAAAAGAAAAAAAGCCATCAGACTAATTCAAATAGGCAAACTAATTCAATCCTTTAGAAAATCAAACTTCTTTACCCAGGAATTGATTTTCAAACTAGGAATCTGATTCCTACAAAATTTCAAGTGGGTTACAGAAATTACAGGTGAAATCTGAAAATACATATACCCATAAACGAATTTAAGCACATACCTGGTGAAACATCTACTTTAGAGAACCCTATTAGTGAAAAATTGAAGAATATTCAGCAAAAAGGAACCTTGTTCCTGTATAGTTCACCAACAGACACTATTTCTTCCCGTAATTGAGCAAAGAGGAACCCATATACAACTTAACAAAGAGAATCAGCTTGTTTCTATTTTTCTTCCTCCTTTTTCCAAGACCTATAGACTAACCATCCTGTTTCTTCAACTCTGTGCAAGAAGGAACATACAAATGAGAAAAGAGAATGGTCCTTTGTTTAATTTCTCACAGATTTTGTTTTACTTTTCCAAAATCTTTTATTTTTAATTTTTTTTTAAATTCAAATCAATTGGATTACTATTACTGGCAACTAGGTCGCTAAGATCCAATGTATGTTGGGCCTCAATCATCTAGTCCAGCTGGTGTAATATCTCCACCCTAGACTCTAAACAGAGCATATAGATCAAGCCCTACAATAGGATGGAGGTGGACCTCTTCAGCTCGACCTCATGTATCTAGTCAGCAATGAGGCGGGCCCAGTCGATATCATAGCTAGCTAAGATGTTGGCGACCAAAACCGCACACTCTGATGTCAAAGTATTATCAGCTAATGTCGGTCGGATGCGTGAACGAATAATAGCCCACTAAAATTTGGCGGGAAAGCTGAGCGAAGCCTTGACGATTGTCACGACCCAAGCCTAGGGCCTATACGCGACCGACGAATGGGGAACCCGAAGGAACCCCAAACAAGCCTCATAGCATATTATCACACATCCTTGACCGCAGAAGTAAGATATGACAACATAAGAAACATAAACAAGGGGAATTAGGACTAAGGGAGCGAAAATCATATTTAAATATTTTGGATATCATAAGTGAATCAAAGCTCAGGCATAATACATATTTTTGTCCAACAACACCTCTAGCATAGAACTTAGCGGGGGTCAAGACAAGCAACCGGACTCATCCTCATAGTCAAGTATACCAAAAAGGAAAGATAGTCTTAGATACATCGCAAAAGAACATAGATGTCACCCCCGAACATGAGGACTCACCAACTAACTTGATTGGATATCACTAGCCACGTGGAGGATGATGATGACCAAATGGAACTCCGATTCCTACATGATGATATCATGTAGGCAAGAGTATATGTTACTACATTTGAATGTACTAAGTATGTGGGATGAATGCAACAAGAGATAAGCTTCATAATCAACATGCATAACAATAAGCAATAGGCATGATATAGCAATATGACATGTATGATCAATGTATAAGTAAAACATGCTTAAGTAACTCATACAGGATATCATTAGTGAAAAATAGACCAAGTGAACTACTTCCCAACTCCAAGGCACACCATTCCTTGAACGGTGATTGAGGCTTGATATCCCCTTAACAAGGCATCTGAGGCTGGACACCCCCTCATCAAGGTGATTGAGGGTTGATAACCTCTCAACAAGGTGATTGAGACTTGGCACCCCCTCAACAAGATGATTGAGACTTAGCACCCTCCCAACAAAGTGATTGAGACTTAGCATCCTCTCAACAAGGTGATTGAGGCTTGGTACCCCCTCAACTAGGTGATTAAGACTTGGCACCCTCTCAACAAGGTGATTGAGACTTGGCACCCTCTCAATAAGGTGATTGAGGCTTGGTACCCCCTCAACAAGGTGATTGAGACTTGACCCCTCTCAACAAGGTGATTGAGACTTGGCACCCTCTCAACAAGGTGATTGACTTGCAATACCATAGATATTTTTCATGAATTCAACACATATATAACGTACTTTCATTATCACAAGGTCATCATACACCTACATTTCCTTGCATCATTATACATCATATGCATACCATTGTTTCATCATCATTCCATCATCATTTCATCATCATAACACTATTCAACTCATAAGACATGCATTTGACCTTCAATTCCTCAAGAAACCCTAGCTGGACATTTTATCAAATACTTGGTGGATGTGTAATGGGGGTAAAAGATCATGTAATTTAAAGATGAAATCATGCAAGAAAATATGTACTAAAACTACCATTCAACACCTTGCAACATCCCCAAGACATTCACGTCAAAATTCCTCATCAAGTCCAACATTAGATCCATGATTTAGAGCTTAAAATATGCTAAAATAACCATACTTTTATGAACTAAAATCACTGTGCAGTAAATTTCTCAATATACAAAACCAACATGTAAAATCATCTTTAAATAATGCAATATTAGTAAAAAGGAGGCTTAGGCACCATGGGTGAAAGGACCCAATAGTTCAGCACCACATACCTTAGCTTTGGGGAGGTTCTTGATGAAGATTGAAAATGGAGGGTTGAAACTTGAAGGAAATCCTTAGATCCAGAAGAGATTTGGACACTTGATTTTGGAGTGAAATATTACTATAAGGGTTTGAGAGAGTGTTTTATCAGTACAATAAAGAACCTAAGGGTTTTTGTACCTTAAATGAGCATAAAAACGCCAATCTAAAACTTAGAAAGGGTGGGAAAGGACCAAAATAACTCTTCCTAAAAGGTTGTCTAACGACTGTTACAGGCCCCGTTACGACCCGTACGTAGCACTACGACTTGTAGGACCCCTCACATGATCCCTAGGCTCAATTTCAAAGTCTCCAAAAATTGCTACGAGCTTCACCTACAAGTCATACCCCGACCTATAACTCGTAACTGTCGGCTCGTAGTACAACTCTGCATTGACAGTATTCAGTAAAATGGTTATAACGTTTGACTCCGAACTCTAAATGAGGTGAAACTAAGTGCATTGGAAAGCTAACACAAAGGGATTTCAATGACATGTCATGGGCCACCCAGTTCCAAATGTGCTAAAATTTATGCTAGTTTTAAAGTTGATCCTTGCATGAACCATTATCCAAAACTCAACTCTAAGGGAAGTCTTGAACTCGTTTAGGTACTAGGAGTCTCCCATGAACCTAATACAACCCCAACCTAACCGAAGGATGCTTGAAACATGGATACAAGAGCGTGGAGTTAGGGGATGTCACAATATCTCCCCTTTGGTAACATTCGTCCTCGAATGTGGAAGAACAAGTCTTGAAACGCTTAAATCAGAGCATGAAACTTCCAACCATGTGATCCATTGCATAGCTTACTAGTTGAAAATCATAATGTAGTTAAAACTCATGATAAAATTTATTCAAATCATTCAAAATATCATTTTCAAAATCTCAACATAAGTGTAAAATCACCATGTATTTTCCAACTTAAACATGAATGCATATGAATGACGTGGGGGCTGAAACATAAGACTTGGAATCATAGAAAGGACTTGACGTGTTATCATAAGCTTGAATAGAATGAAAGAAATACGGATATTACTTCTCCATCCCCGCACCAGCTTCCCAAGAGACACATACAAATAGATGACTACTCTAAAAAGGGCCTTGGCGAACACCGCATCATTATCATTTAACTTCTCCTTTCACCCAACCACACCTCCACCGGGACCTCCTCCTAAGTCAACTCTTCCATCACAACATCCACAACTTCAAGGAGTTCTATAGCACTAGAGTCACCAACACATCTCCATCAACTTAGAAACATGAAAAGCCGGACGGACCATGACTATAGGCAACTCCTATCCTAATGCAATCCCCAAACTTACGCAACCTTACCAACTTCCCTTTACACTCTATAAGGATTCACAATCCTCAACTCAATTGGCAACCTTAAATACACCTAAGCTACTTGGTACCATAACCACCATCTCAACCTCCACTCTATCATCTTCTCACCTAAAACTTCCAACTCTAATAAGGCGAAAATCATGGCCTTTCTTAAACTAGACCTCCTAACGCAAGAAGATTTGGAACCCTCAAAACCACTATACAACCATTCTAAACTTCCTTCAACCTAACTCCCTATCCAGCCGACCAATGGACTACACTAGTCACCTCTTTACCACCATTACCACAACGCTAGGCTACCCATAGACACCCTACTTAGAGTATCAATCACATCACTAGCCTCAACGGGGGACATAATGCACACTCATATTATAATCCTTAAGGAGTTCTAACCGCCTTCTTGCTATCCACAATGCACACCTATCATATTTGGCAAACAACCTCTCATCCTCCAAGACTAGCAACACTACCCGCAAGTAATTCACAAGCTCTAAACAAATCAATACCTCATCACTATAGACCACTACAAACATATCAAGGTAGGGTTTTAAGACCCTATTCTAGAGACCCATAAAAATAGCCAATGCATAAAACAACCAAACAACTCCACCGATACTAATAATGCTTACTTGGGGACAAAGCTCGAACCAAAGATCAATCTCTGTGAGGCGACTAACCTATTGTAATTGCCCACATAGACCAATCATCCTCAACCATCATATTACAATCGTACGAGTTCTACACTTATTGGAGACACAACAGGCATGCAACTACTCCATCTCAAGTATAACCCACCACACCAATTCCAACAAGTCACAAGGCTAGGCCTAATACAATATGAACATGGATCAACACTTATGGACTTTCTAGTCACCATATACTCAATTAAGAGATAAACACCAAAGGTTCACATCACCACTCGGGACACACAAGAAGCCCATTAGCCAACAAAAGTAATAATTAAAGGAATAGCGAAACCCGGATCCATCAAAATCAAAAGCTTCAACTTACCTTCCTTTGTCTTCCTCTTTGAAGCGGTATGATCAACTAGAAGAGCAAAGAACATTCGTTAGAAAGAAAAGCCCTATCTCACTTCTCAAGCACGACATAGACCAAGAAAAAGGGAAATATTTTCTAAAACATCTCATAGCCCGCCTACTCATAGTTGTGGTGCACAACACAACCATGAATAAGACTCTAATCGACGCGGTGTGTTAGACTTCGAGGATCTAACAACCTAGTGCGCTGATACCGTCTTTGTCACGACCTAAGCTTAGGGCCTAGATGTGACCGGCGAATGGGGAATCCAAAGGAACCCCAAACAAGCCTCATAGCATATCATCATACTTCCTTGGCAGCAGAAGTAAGACATGACAACATAAGAAATATAAACAAGGAGAATTGGGACTAAGGGTGTGAAAATCATATTTAAATATCTTGGATATCATAAGTGAATCGAAGCACAAGCATAATACATATTTTTTTCCAACAACACCTCTAACATAGAGCTTATCGGAGACCAAGACAAGCAACCGGGATCACCCTCATAGTCAAGTATACCAAAAAGGAAAGATAGTCTTAGATACATAGCAAAAGAACATAGATATCTCCCCTAGATATGAGGACTCACCAACTAGCTTGATTGGATATCACTAGCCACGTGGAGGATGATGATGACCAAATGGAACTCTGGTTCCTATATGGTGATATCATGTAGGCAAGAGTATGTGTTAGTAAGTTTGAATGTACTAAGTATGTGGGATGCAATGCAACAAGAGATAAGCTTCATAATCAACACGCATAATAATAAACAATAGATATGATATAGCAATATGACATATATGATCAATGCATAAGTAAAACATGCTTAAGTAACTCATACTCATATAGGATATTATTAGTGAAGAATAGGCCAAGTGAACTACTTTTCAACTCTAAGGCACACTATTCCTTGAACGGTGATTGAGGCTTGATACCCCCTCAACAAGGCATCCGAGGCTTGACACCCCCCATCAAGGTGATTGAGGCTTGATCCCCCTCAACAAGGTGATTGAGACTTGGCACCTTCTCAACAAGGTGATCGAGACTTGGCACCCTCTCAAACAAGGTGATTGAAACTTGGCAGCCTCTCAACGAGATTATTGAGGCTTGGTACCCCTTCAACAAGGTGATTGAGACTTGACACCCTCTCAACAATGTGATTGAGGCTTGGTATCCCCTCAACAAGGTGACTGAGACTTGGCACACTCTCAACAAGGTGATTGAGACTTGGAACCCTCTTAACAAGGTAATTGACTTGCAATATAATAGATAGTTTTCATGAATTCAACACATATATAACATACTTTCATCATCACAAGGTCATCATATTCCTACATTTCCTCTCATCATTACATATCATATGCATACCATTGTTTCATCATCATTCCATTATCGTATAATCATGATAACACTAATCAACTCATAAGACATGCATTGGACCTTCAATTCCTCAAGAAACCCTAGCCAGACATTTTATCAAACACTTGGCGGGTGTGTAATGGGGGTAAAAGATCATGCAATTTAGAGATGAAATCATGTAAGAAAATCAGTACTCAAACCACCAATTAGCACCTTGCAATACCCCCAAGACATTCACATCAAAATTCCTCATCAAATCCAACATTAGATCCAAGATTTAGAGCTCAAAACATGCTAAAACAACCATACTTTCATGAATTAAAATCACTATTCAGTAAATTTCTCAATATACAAAATCAACATGTAAAATCACCTTTAAATCATGCAACATTAGTAAAAAGGAGGCTTAGGCGCCATGGGTGAAAGGAAGCAATGGTTCAACACCACATACCTTAGCTTTGGAGAAGTTCTTGATGAAAATTGAAATTGAGGCTTGAAGCTTGAAGGAAATCCTTTGATCCGGAAGAGATTTAGACACTTGATTTTGGAGTGAAATATTACTATAAGGGTTTGAGAGAGTGTTTTATCAGTTCAATGAAGAAACTAAGGGTTTTTGTACCTTAAATGAGCATAAAAACGTCAATTTAGAACTTAGAAAGGGTGAGAAAGAACCAAAATAACCCTTCCTAAAAAGCTTTCTAGCGACTGTTATGGGTCCCATTATGACTCATAGGTAGTATTACGACTTGTAGGACCCCTCAAATGACCCCTAGGATCAATTTAAAAGTCTTTGGAAATTGCTACGAGCTTGACCTATGAGTCATACCCTGACCTACGACTGGTAACTGTGGGCTCGTTGTGCAACTCTACACTGGCAGTCTTCAGTAAAATGGCCATAACTTTTGACTCTGAGCACTAAATGAGGTGAGACTAAGTGCATTGAAAAGCTAACTCAAAGGAATTTCATTTGACATGTCATGGCCCACCCTGTTCAAAGTGTGCTAAAAGTTATGCTTGTTTAACTTTGACCCTTGCATGAACCATCACCCAAAGGTCAACTCTTAGGGAAGTCTTCAATTGTTTAGGTACTAGGAGCTTCCCATGAACCTAATACAACCCCAACCTAACCAAATGAGGCTTGAAAATTGGATACAAGAGCATGGAGTTACGAGATATCACAATATCTCCCCCTTGGGAACATTCTTCTTCAAATGTGGAAGAACAAGGCTTGAAAGGCTTGAATTAGAACATGAAACTTCCAACCATAAGATCCATTGCATAGCTTACTAGTTGAAAATCATAATATAGTTAAAAGTCATGCTAAAATGTATTCAAATCATTCAAACATCATTTTCAAAATCTCAACATAAGTTTAAAATCACCATGTATTTGCCAACTTAAACATAAATATATGTGAATGACATAGGGGCTGAAACATAAGACTTGGAATCATAGAAAGGACGTGACATGTTATCATAAGCTTAAATAGAATGAAAAAAATACAGATATTGCTTCTTCATGCCCACACCAACTTCCCAAGAGACACATACAAATAGACGATTACCCTAAAAAGGGCCTTGGCGAACACTGTATCATTATCATTCAACTTCTCCATTCACCCAACCACACCTCCACCATGACCTTCTCCTAAGTCAACTCTTCTATCACAACACCCACAACTTCAAGGAGTTCTATAGCACTAGAGTCACCAACACATCCCCATCAACCTGGAAGCATGAAAAACCGGACTAACCATGACCATAGGCAACTCCTATCCAAATGCAATCCCCAAACTTATGCGACCTTACCATCTCCCCTCTACACTCTATAAGGACTCACAATCTTCAACTCAATTGGCAACCTTAAATACACCTAACCTACTTAGTACCATAACCACCATATTGTGACACCCCGTAACTCCATGATCTTATACCCATGTTTCAAGCCTCATTTGGTTAGGTTGGGGTTGTATTAGGTTCATGGGTGACTCTTAGTACCTAAACGAGTTCAAGACTTCCCTAAGAGTTGAGTTTTGGATGGTGGTTCATGTAATGGTTAACTTTAAACTAGCATAAATTTTAACACAGTCAAAACTAGGTGGCCCAAAAGATGCCAATTGAAAGCTCTTTGAGTTAGATTTCCAACGCACTTTGTTTCACCTCATTTAGAGTTTGGAGTCAAAAGTTATGGTCATTTTACTCAAGACTGCCAGTGCAGAGTTGCACTATGAGCCCACTGTTACGAGTCATAGGTCGGGGTAAGACTCATAGGTCAGGCTCGTAGCAATTTCCAGAGACTTCAAAATTGAGCCTAGGGGTCATCTGAAGTGTCCTACGAGTCGTAGTGTTATCTATGGGTTGTAATGGGGCCCGTAACAGTCGTTAGACAACTTTTTAAAAAGGGTTATTTTGGTCCTTTCCTACCTTTTCTAAGCTCTAGATTGACCTTTTTATGCTCATTCAAGGTCCTAAAGCCCTTAAGTTCTTTAATGTATTGATAAAATACTATATCAAACCCTTATACTAATATTTCACTCCAAAGTCAAGTAACCAAATCTCTTTCGGATCTTAAGGAATTCTTCCAAGCTTCAAGTTCTTACCTCCATCTTCACCAAGAAATTCTCCAAATCTAAGGTATTTGGTGTTGAACCATTAGGTCCTTCCATCCATGGTGTCTAAACCCTCTTTTTACTAATATTGCATGATTTAAAGTTGATTTTACATATGGGTCTTGTATATTGAG
>JAABOM020058308.1:0-14079 GCA_011800125.2 Solanum clarkiae | reverse complement strand
AACTTATATAATCAATTTATATTGACGACGAATGAGAATAAATTAATTCTAATTTAATCTAGTTTAGAAACAAAAATTTAGAGTAATAATTAATATTTTATATTGTATAACACTTTAAGGATATTTCAAACATTATGATCAAAAAAGTGCTTAACAGCTCTTTGGTACCAAACACATTAACAACTTTTTTTCTGCTTAAACACTTTTATCCAAACGTGTAACTGCTTATTTTTAAAATAAGTTTCATCACTTTAAAAAGTGCTTTTGAAGAACTTTTTAAAAGCCACCTTTTTTCACCTAATCCAAACGGGCTCTAAGTCTTGGTTTTGGTAAATGTTAAACAACCAAAATAATGTAAAAGTTGGCGTGACTTTGATTCCAATGAAGGATGGGTAAGTCTGGTGAAAAGTAATCGACACAGATAACAAAACAATGAACGGGCATATTAGGAAATTTTTGTCTCACTAAAATGAGGAGTCAGGCTATGTTGTCTCCTTGCAAGGCAATAATGTTATGAAATTAACTTTAGGACCTATAAACTAGTTACTTGCACACTAGACAGAACCATGAACTGGCTGTAGTAAATTTTAGTTTCTCTGAAGTGGGAAGTGAAGCTTTCTATCTTCTATATGGTTGGGAGTACTCTAAGATCTTACGATTGTCTATTTTGATTGTGATATACCAGTTTCCCCTTTTTGTTGACTTGCAGAGTGATTTATCACTAACTAAATAGTGTTCTTTAATTTTTACAGCAATCCCGATCAATCAAAGCACTTGGAAACAGCAAGGATGCGCCTTTTTGACATATGGATTGATTTCGTCAACTTAAGAGCAGAAGACTACAGCGAGAACAGTCGTATTCCAACAATGGTATGTAACTGTGAGTTAGTAATCAAATGTATATCTTAACTTTGGTGTTTAAATTTGTTTTTATTTTTTAACTGTAAATGCGAGGGATGAAGGCTAAGTAGATTTCACCAAACCTAGTTATGAAAAATTAACAAAAGGGAGTAAAGGAAGGAACGAGTAAATCCAGAGCCTTTGCATGAGTGTACTTTAATGCATTCACTATCAAGGACCTTGATTAAAAGAGTGCAATGCTTAGTTTCATTGTTTCAATTAATAATGACCTAGTCCTTAAAGGAAATGAAGTTTCTAACTGGGCACAACTGGGTGGCTATTTACTAAATGAGAATGCTGAATCATGTTGTCAGTTCCAGTCCGGTGCTTGCTCAAGATTAATGAAAGCCTCTTATTTAAAGTGTTAGAATAGTTTAATTACCAGTATGTAATATTTTTAAAACATTTTTTCTATTTTATTTTTTTAATAGGACCTTTATTTATGAACCTAATAAACCATTGTTGCAATATTATGAAGTCTTCATATATTTACCCATTGATATCTGCGGTGATTAAATTCCTTTCATTAATTTAATGTTGTCATCCTAACTGTTATGTCGAAAATTTAGAGCTGTCAAATTTTTAACACTCAAGCGCGTGTGTTCAGTGTGCTCCGGACGGTAGTTTCTTCATTAAAAGACTCTTTCTCATCTGTTGTTCCTTAGAAATTCGGCACTGCAAAACAGGATGCAGATCGCAGGGATTTGACCATTAATAGGTACTTTGTTATATCTTTACATTCTGGCACCTTTTCTTATTTTTATTTTCTCCACACCTTCACACTTGTAGGTAGCAACTTGGTTTAGTTGATCTATATCCCCTTCGTCCCAGCCCAAAGTCCCAAACAACAAAAAAGAGTAAATGAGGAAAAACAAAAGCACCTTGATCATGTCAGTGTAAGAGAACAAACTCCAGGGAGGAAGATTTCAGTTTCTTTTTCATCTTCCTTTTTGTGATATATTTATTCATTTTCTTTGCATCTTTTTGGTTTGTTTTGTTTTTTCTCTCAGGGTGGGGTGGGCGGTTTTTTCATATCGTTTCATTTAGTTTGAATAATTTAGCCTCTTGATGCAACACTGTGTTAGTCGAACTATATTTTAAGGTAGCTATTTGTTTCCAAAATATAGAATATGTGTTTCCTGATTTAATCAGTTAATCCTTCACTAAAGACTATATTTGCAGCTTGTTTTACAACATTAACACCAGATCAGTCGAAGATTTTACCAAAAGAGGTAAGCATGAGCTCTGTTTCTTTTGTCCAGATTCAGTAAGACATAACAATAAAGTAGGTTAAACTAGTGTTTCGGACTAATTAATTGATTTCATGTTTCTCAGGCATTGCAGATCTGAAGTCTGGAAAAATTGTCACCCCACTACCTCCAAAGCAGACCTTTCTGGACGATCCACTAAGAGTCCTTCGAGCTATTCGTTTTGGTAATGCATTAGACAATCTCTCGTTTGCCTCCTTCCCTCTTCTTATTACAGCCTTGTTTGTCTTATATCTGGTGTAGACTTCGCCTATTACTGTTGACCAATGTTATCAAAAGGAGAAAGTGCAAAAAGCTCTAAAGTCCACTGGGGCTTTAAGCATAAATAAAGCGTGGGCTTTAATGAAAAAAAGGCGCAAAGGATAAACAATACAAATATATATGTTTATTCCAAGACTAATATTTATAAGCACAAATAACAATATATAAGCAATGAAATTGATTTTTTACGATATAGTAAAATATCAATTGTTTAGTGTCACCTCTTCAAAGAGGCTTATTGACAAGGAAAAGTATGCCTTAGAACCTTGATGACGACACTGTAGCACAAATTAAGCGAGATGAGCATTAAACCCATTTTGAGCCTTGCTTCAGGGCTTAGCGTGCCTTTGACAACACTGTTGTTGACATTATGATATTGGATGATTTGCAGCCTGTGGCAGGTAGAACTCTTTGTAAACAAAGCTCAGGTGCGAATATCGTTCGCAAACTTGAAAATGTTTATGAATAAACTCGAAATTGTAATTTTCGTACAAAAAGATATAAGGGTTGCGTTTTGGTGTGTGTGTACGGTATTAAGGATTTAGTACTGTTAGATTCAGTATCTGATAATATATCATCCAAATCAATATGTATGACTGATTGGGACTTATATCTTGGAAGCAATAAGAAAATTGGATATGTCCTTGAAAGTCCACGCCAAACATTTTCTACAGCTTAATAAGATTTTTTCTCACCCGCATAAATGTCTCCTCTTTTTGTACTGCGAAACTAATGTCATTTTGTATAGGTTCCACATCCTCCACCACCCATTCTTTCGAAGCATCTACTGAGTTTACAATTGAGTTCCCCTGTACTGCATGCCTTTCCTCTGTTGTACTATCTTCTTTCTTATAGAAGACCGACTTCATTTGATATTAATTTCAAATGTGAGGGGAAGAAAGAGAAGGGGAAAGAGGGCAAAGTAAATCTTGTGTCCTGGAATGTTAGGGGATTGAATGGTGGGGATAAGAGGAGATTTGTGAGAATTTAATATTCAGCTGAAAGGTTGACATTGTATGTTTACAGGAGTCAAAGTTAGATAGGGAGTTTCATGATATAATAAACGAGATTTGGAGTGGTAGATGAATTAAGTATGTGAGCTAGTGGCACCAGGGGGGGGGGCAGTTCTTCCTGATTTCAGTTGCCGCATAACAGGAGCCTAACTGCAGGGTTGAGAGAGCATGTGTGGGAGGAAATAGCAGCTTTAGCAAAATTCAACAAATGGTGCTACCAGGACTGTTCTCTGACCACGGTCCCATTGCTCTACTCTGTGGACTTTGGGAGCATAACAAATCCTATTTCAAGTTTGATGGTGGCTCAACAATGAAGGCTTTGTGGAAAAATATTAGAGAATGGTGGGAGTCTTTTGCATTCACTGGTGGGCCTGATTATATCCTTGGGTGTAAGCTCAAGGCCTTAAAAGGCAAATTGGAGGAGTGGAGTAGAACCAACTTGGCAACCTAGGGTTACTAAAGGTCCAAATTTCAAGTGAATTAGCTATGCTGAATGCAGTAAATGGAGAATAGAGTCCTAACAGAAGAATAATCAGCAATGATGACATCTCTGCTTATGGACTATGAAGAGCACCTGAAAAACGAAGAGATAGCATGGACAAAGATCAAGAGTATTATGGCTGAAAGGTGGGGACAAAAATACCAAGTATTTCCACAAAGTGGCCAATGCACACAAAAGATGCAAGAACATTGATCATTGAGATTCAAGATGAAACATTAGGGGATCCAGAGATAAGGGAGATTACTGGTTCTTGTCAGAAGCTTTATTCAGAAACCTCAGATAAGAAGACCTTCCAGCAACCGAATCAACTGTCCAATGATCACTAAAGTTGAAAATGGAGTGTTACAATGGGAGTTTGAGGAGCAAGAAGTACTAGCATGTCTTAAGATGTGACAAAGCTCTTGGTCCAGATGGCTACACAATGGGGTTCTTTATCAAGTGTTGGGATGTAGTGAAGAAGGATATCATGGATACCTTTAAGAGTTTCCATACATACAATGGAGAGGAGCTTTAATGCCCCCTACATTGCTCTGATCCCAAAGAAGAATGGTGCCAAGGACGTATGTTGCTTGGATTATTTTTGTAGGATCCAACACAGGTGCGACAATATTTTTGGAGAGTCCAAGCAACTTAGCAAGGAACTAAAAGATCTTAGGCCCATCAGCCTCATAGGAAGTTTGTATAAGTTGTTACCGGAAGTGCTGACCGAAAGACTGAAGAAAGTGGTTGACAAGCTTGTAGATGCTCTACATATGGCATCCATTTAAAATTGACAAACAATGGATGCTGTTTTAATTGCAAAAGAAGTAGTAGATTCAAGAATTACCCAAGGAAAGGCAGGAATTTTTTGTGCAAATTGGACATAGAAAAGGCATATGATCATGTGAACTGGAAGTTTTTGTTGAAGATGCATGCATGTATGGGTTTTGGAAGTAGGCTGATTCAGTGGAACAAGTATTGCATCTCTATTGTCAGATTTTGTGTCCTCATAAATGGTACACCTGAAGGTTTTTTCCTGCTCAAAGGGGTCTGAGGCAGGGAGATCCTTTATCTCCTTTCCTTTTTATCATTGTCATGGAGGGCCTAAATAACATGACAAAGGTGGCCAGAGAGAATGAACGCCTCGGGTTTTCAGGTAGCCACAACTCAAACCTCAATTTCGAATGGCAACATGGAAGCCACTCATTGACTGCAGGTGACACCTTAATATTTTGTGGTGCTAATGAAGAGCAATTACTGGTTTTAAAATCAATGTTGTTGTTTGAAGGAGTCTCGAGTTTGCATATCAATTGGAGAAAGAATCAGTTCTATCCTATCAATAATGTCTCTAATATGGAGGAATTTTCTAGGATTCTAGGAGGGGAAGTAGGTTGTTTGCTACCATCTATGTTGGTATGCCCTTAGGTGCCAAATCAAAGACTTTTTAACATCTGAAATCTTGTCATTGAAAAATGTGAAAAGAAGCTCCCTGATGGAAATCTCAATATATCCCATTGGGAGGTAGAGTCACATTCATTAATTCATTTTGGATGCCCTGCATGCTCATATGATGGCTAACCTTCCCATTCCTTACGGGGTGATACAAAGACCGGAAGAAGCTCACCTGATGGAAATCTCAATATATCTCATTGGGAGGAAGAGTCACTCTCATTAATTCAGTTTTTGATGCTGTGCTTACTTATATGATGTCTATCCTTACCATTCCTAATTTGATGATACAAAAACCGGATAAAATTAGAAGGGATTACTTATGGAAAAAGACTAATGAAAATGATTCCACTGTCCAACATTTAGTCGAGTGGAACAAGGTTCTCTCGGGAGAGAAATAAGGGGATCTAGGAGTAAGAAATCTGAAAAACCAGAGCAAGGTTTTTAGACTAAAGTGGTTATGGTGGTATTCTCAATAGCCTCAACCATACTGGAAAAAGGGTAATTCAAGCAAAATATGGAGAGGAGAACAAGTGCATGACAAAGGAGGTTCTTACACCTTCATAAAAAAAAGGAGGTTCTTAGGCCATATGGAGTAAGCCTGTGGAAGTCCATCAGAATCTTGTGGCCTCTCTTGAAGATCAATTCAATCATTAGAGTAGGCAATGGCAATAAGATTTCTTTCTGTGAGGATAAATGGTTGGGTACTTCTAGTCTGAAAAGTATCTTTCCAGAGATGCATGACTTGGCAGCGAATAAACAAGTTAGCGTAACTTAGTTTGGACACAACGTGGACGGAATTTTTAGTTTAGAAGGAATCTCAATGGTTGGGAAATTGAGACTGTGACTGTAACTTTTTCGGAAGTTTGGAAGCTTTTATAGGAACAAGGAATGAACATGATAGATTATGGTGGAGCAAAAATATTTGAGGCACATTGAAGGTAAACTTTGCATATCAGTTTCTAAATCAAGGGGCTCCATTGTGCGCTTTGGACATCGAGTGGAACCCACCCCACCCCGCAAAAGGGTAAATGACTGTTTAAGTGGAGAAGGGTAGAGGGGCAGACCCATTATTCAACGATTTTAGAAGGTTGTGGTTGGTCCAAATGGCAAGCCACAGGTGGATCTCTCAGCCCCCCCCCCCCCCCCCCCCCCCAAAAAAAAAAGGAAAAAAAGAAAAAAATCAAGGTGGATAACAACCTTCCTTTTGTCCTTGAAAGTAGATTTGGAAACCTAAAATTCATTTCAAGGTGGCATATTGCACATGGCTTCTGGCAAGAGAAGCAATTTTGACACAAGGAAGTTCTCCATATGTTCTAGATGCTTTTTGTGTGGAAGAGGTTGAGACAGTCAACCATCTGTTTCTCCAGTGCAGAATAACATCCCAACTGTGGGGATTTTCATTAGTCTCAGGGGTTTTGTTGGCTATGCCTAACAGAATCACACATCTGTTGTAGAGTTGGGAAAAAGTAGGGGTAGGAGCAGGAAATAATAATAGAAGGAGGATTGTCCCAGCCTGTATTTTGTGGACTGTTTGGAAAGAAAGAAATGCTAGATATTTTGAGAGCAAGATGACATGTCCTGCCTAAATTTCGCCCCAAACAGTGCAGGAACGTGTCCACCGTGCTATGGAAGGCCTCGGAACTCTCTAGAATTGTGCAGAAGATTGAAGAGAAGGCTAGAGAGGCCTGGAAGGTTCCAGAAACGTGTGGAGAGGTCTTGAAGTCTTTAGTCCTCTCTAGACTTGAGTGGAAGAATCTCGAGAGGAACTAAAGTGTAAATACTTAGGGACTTGTTGTGTAAATATTAATTACACTTTGGCCCTTAGGAAGTAGTATAAATAGGAGGGGCATTTCATTTGTTAGGCATCTAGAAATCCTCCAACAAGAAGTTGTAAGCATTCTCCAAGCAATATAAGTTCTCTTCCTTATAAAAGCTCTTTTGTCTTCTTAATCTAGCGTTCCCTTAGCGGTCCAAAGTTGAAAGGCTTACTAGTATTTGCAAGATCGTGAAAGAATCGTGAGCATATCGACTAGTGCCGCACGGAAGGTCTAGCGTGAGTTCTAGGTCTGTGACAAAGAGCTTCAAAAGATCAAACTAAATTGATCAGGCTTTTTTGCTTCTGGTGCAAACAGATGTATTTAGAGGACACTGAATCCATTGTAGATATCCTAGGTTCCTGTTAGGATTCAGATTCAGTTTTTTTTTTATACTTTTTTGACAAGCTGTAATTATCATTTTAGTGCAACCTCTGTACTGGTTCAATTAATATACACAAATGTTACCTTCTTTAAAAAAATGAATATTTCTAAGTGGGGCATTAAAGTAGGATTAGTTGTGCAACCTGTGTACTGGTTCAATTAATATACACAAATCTTACCTTCTTAAAAAAATGAATATTTCTAAGTGGGGCATTAAAGTAGGATTAGTTCTTATTTAGGAGTTCTAGCCTTACCCTTCAAAATTACTTACAGAAGTAAAGCATAAGATAAGGAATCTCTTAGAGAGAACTGAATTGTGTTTCTTGGCTGGATAAAGGTAGGTTTACGTTCCTCTATGCAAGTGATGTGCTGGATGCAGAGAGACTAGACCAATAAATTGGTCTCTACAAAGAGCACACCAAAATTTGATGAGAACCAGATCATTTTCTACCCCTCAAAGGCTCTCTTATCCTTTTCCTCAGAAGTACCTGTACCAACCAATCTTCTTTGTCTTGAATTGTTAATCTTTGGCGCTAGAAGAACCAAGGAAGCAAGAACAAATGCACGAAGTTAGCAATTCTTTTGCTTCCAGAATTGTTTCAAATCCAGCTCGTGGAAGAGGTTGCATATTTTATGTGTCTGCATGTCTTTTGAGTAGACTAAGTCAGATGTAATATTTTTCTTTGTTCTCCTTCAGAGTTACATAAGGTTCCAATAAAGTTGGTTAAGACATCTATGTCTACAGTCCTCTGACCAAAACAACGAACAACAACATACCCAGTGGAATTCCACAAGTGGGGTTTTGGGAGGGTAAAATGTACGCGGACCTTACCACTACCTCATAGAGGTAGAAAGGTTGTTTTTGGGAAGCCTTTGTCTCAAAAATTAAGCCCCATAAGCAGAATATACTAGATAGGGAAAAAAAAAGGAAAATAAAGGAAAACAGGAAGAGGCTCTACAGTCCTCTGACCGAGTGACATTTTTCCTTGTTCATTGAACTTTGTTGTGCTGTTAGCTGGATGACACTCATGTTTCCATATGTTTTGGTGATTTTAGGTGCAAGGTTTGGGTTTACATTAGATGAAGAACTAAAGAAGGCAGCTGCAGATGAGGATGTGAGGGTTGCTATTGCTGATAAAATTAGCAGAGAACGCATAGGACATGAAGTATGTTTATCTTATCTCTAAGTGAAGGTTTACGTGATTGAAATTAATTTGGAGCTTTAGATGATCTCTCAGAAAGAAATCTTTAAATGCCCATTGCAAAATGTTGCTGTCTGCTTCTAATCTTCATTTCACTTCCTTTATTTTATAGATTGATCTTATGATGTCTGGCGGTCAACCAGTCAAAGCAATGACTTATATTGCTGACTTGAAATTATTTTCGGCTGTATTTAGTCTTCCTTCTGATTTTGAGCCGTCAATTCCTGATGGATGTGATAGGTATTGTTTACTATCTTCCACAGCTTCTTTATTTTCCAGCAATCATTAGTTGTGTGCTTGTTTAGATTCTCCTTACAAAGAAAATCTGTGTATTGCTGTATTCTTCTTACAGATCAAATATCCAACAAGCCTAGTTCATTCACTGTTTCCTATACTGGATGTTATTGACTAGGGAGAAGGTTGGTAGTAGAAGTAAGTTTTCCATAGTGAAAGAGATATACCCCAAAAGCAAAAAGTGCAAAAAATCTCCAAGGTTTGCTGGGGCTTTAATGGAGAAAAGTACAAAGGGAGAAAAAATACAACTATATATGTATAGGCTAATAATTATAAGCACTAATGATAAATATATGAACAAAGAAATTGAAAAGAATTTACGATAAAGTAAATATCAATTGTTTAGTGTAGCCTCTTCAAAAGAGGCTCATAGGATAGGAAAAGTATGTCTTAGAACATTGATGACGACACTGAAGCGCACATTCCGCGAGGCGAAGCACTCAACACGTTTTGAGCCTTACTTCAGGTCTTAAGCATGCAACACTCCTTTGACAACACTGTTGTGTGGTAATAGGGATGCGTAGAAGGAACGCCTCTTAAACTGGATGTTATTTTCTAGGGAGAAGGTGGTAGTAGAAGTAATACATGATATTGTTTGCTTTTGGTCATGGAAATGTGGATTTAATTGCTTGGAGCTAATATATGGAAAATCTAACTGGGAGAAGTTCCGTAATCAATATTTGAGAGTTGTATTGCAAACATTGAGGGATAAATAACTCTTTGCCATATGTAGCAAATGTGAATTTTGGTTAAGTTCCGTAGCATTTCTTGGGCATATTGTATCCGATTATGGTATCATGGTAAATCCAAAGAAAGTGGAAGTTGTGAAGAATTGACCTAGTCCATTGTTCCAACTGACTTAGAAACTTTTTTGGGCTTAGTCGGGTACTAAGTTTGTTGAGGGGTTTTCACCCATTGCATCACCTTTGACTAAATTGCCCCTAAAGAAGGTAAATTTTAAATGTCAAATGAATGTAATTTTTTTTTCAAATATTGAAAGATTCGTCTCACGTCGGTCCCTATATTGACATTACTGGAAGGATTTGATGGGTTTGTTGTGTATTGTGATGCGTCCCTTGCTGGTTTTGGTTGTTTTGATGCAACGCGGTAAGGTTATAGCATATGCTTCAAGACAATTGAAAGTGCATGAGCAGAAATATCCAATCCATGATTTCAAATTGGCAGCTGTGCTCTTTGCTTTGAAAATTTGGCATCACTATCTCTATGGGGTAAATGTTGATGTGTTTACCGATTGCAAAAGTTTACAATATATAATCACCCAAAGAGACCTTAATCCAAGGCAAAGGAGGTGGATTCAACTCCTAAAACACTCCCCAATCGGCAATATAGCAGTGGCATGTCTGGCTAGCTCATGAAATCTAGCGTCATACTTTGATAATGTCATCGGTCCTTGCTCTAGTCTGATCTGGTCACGGAGTCTATCCCTGAGACTCCTAGGGACGAGCCTGGCTAAAAATGCATCAAAAAACTCTATCCGAGACACTAGTGGTGACCCAATTGGCCTGGTATGTCCTCATCAATGGGGACATCATCTAGTAGCTCAAAAAACTGAGGCACAGTTTCGAGGAAGGCCATTGCGTGGTCATTCAGAGGAAATCGCCTCTCAACCTCTTCTAACTCCTGCTCCATAGACAGTTGGCCTCCGATTTGGTGTCGGAGTATCTCAAGTCCATACATGCAGGCTATAATCAACTCATCTTTTGTTTCCCATTCTACTAAAGTGAGGGTAGGCCCCTAGTAAGTGTCCAGCCCCTAAATTATTAAGGTACAATTACTAAAAATAAATTATAAGAAAGAAAAAATAGATCGTTACTTTACCTCAACTACTTGCTAATCCTTTTTATAAAGACAAATATTGGAACTTTGAATTTAAAAGGATTCATCAATTTTGAGGAATATTTAAGACACAAATGTTATTTTATTTATAGAAAGACCTACCTTCGCGATCAGAGAACATTGAGGTATTTTTTCTTATTTTTTTCTTTAATTTTTGTGATTTAAATTTTTTTAACGTAGATGTAAGTTTAAAATTTTGATAGTTGAACAAATTATATTTCTTCCCATACTTTTATACATCTTTTAAACATATATAGTCTTTTTATCTTAATGTGACAGTGTTCAGATTTTGGAATTGAAACAAATTATTTTTTATCGCAATTTAATTCTTTGTCAATGTATAGTACTATAGTCAGAATTAAGAAATTTGAAACAGAAAAAGCAAAAAGTACCATACAATTTGGGACGTAGGGAGTTTATATTTTGTGTTGCATAATGTGTATTTGCCTTTTTCGAGAAAGATTTTCATATTGAACAAAATAGTAATTTGATTACCTTTTTCGAGAAAGAGTTTCATATTGAACAAAATAGTAATTTGATTATCTTTTTCTTATATTTAAGACTTTATATATCCATAGAGATAGTAATTATTTCTTAAAACGTATTTGGTAAACTTTGAGAATTATACTCAAGTGATTTAAGTAATTTAGGAATTAGTTTAGTGGGTTTACTTTACACAGATACAATGCACACAGTGAGTTAGAAGAACATAAAACTGGGACTCTTTTTTTTTTTTTTACATAAGACCTGTAAATACTAATTCTAAAAAACTCTACCAATATTCGTTGTCCATATATTTTTCTTTTTTTGGTAAAATATATATTTTTTAACATTTATTTAGAAATAATTAATTTTAATATTATTATAGTAGGTATTTATGAAGAATTGAAATCTTAGATCAAAACACTATGTATGGATGGTATGAACTAATACAATAAATATTTGAAAAAATAGTAAATAACAATTTTGTTTATTATAGTCTTTTACAACAACAACATACGTAATGAAATCCCACAAGTGGGGATTGTGGAGTCTTTTAATGAAGAAAAAGTTAAATCAATATTTTTAAGGACCTGTCTAATTATATAATATAGATATAAACTTTTAATGACTTGAAATATAAAAGAGAAATAAAAGCTTAGCATTGTGATTTGTGAGCATATGTCCGAATTAATCTTCAATAGAATTATGAACATCAAATGATAAATCAAGAAAGAGAACTCTTTAACATGCAACTCTTTATTTTTTTTAATAGGAAAACAAAGATAAGTTATACATTGATTACATGAAAAACCATTAGCCAAGAACTTTTGCTGTAATGGTTTTGGCTTCAAAGCCCTATGGCAAACCCATTACTTCTGTGAGTGGGTCCATTTTGAGAAAGCGCAAAACCCCAACTTCTTTTGTTGATAACAAGATCCTCCTGGACGGGGTATATGGTTAGAAAATTCTTAAATATTAAGAATTAAGTCTATTTAGTTGAAAAAAATTTTCCATTAAAATATATGAATAATATTAAAATCAAGTCTATTTTAGTTGAAAGAAATTTTTCGGTAGGAATTTAATCATAACAAGAAAATCTTCACCACTTAATTTTTATTATATTTATTATAGTCAATGTTTAGTATCATTAAAAAATAAAAATATAATTATTAAAGGAAGATAGTGAAAAAACAATTTTATCTAAACCGAAGTATTTTAGTGAAGAGTAGAAGTAAATAATCATTTATTCATTCACTGTAAAACAACTTCAGAATTGTGGAACATGTTTTTGCGTATACTAGGGGTCAATTAGGTAATGCCAAAGATAACCATGAAGCTCCTTAGTAGCTGGACAGGAATTGGCAATAAAGGGAAAGTTGAAGATTGGTGGAAGGCTATCCCAACATGTATATGGTGGACGTAACGGAAAAAAAAGAAATGCTAGGTGTTTTGAAGGGCAAAAAGATAATTCTCAAAAGATAAAAATGAAATGCTTAAGTCTTTTGTTTTTCTGGTATAAGCAAGATCTGGTAGGTGGAAGCATAGATATAGTCAATTTTATAGGAAACTTGTAATTCTGTATATCTTTGTGAGGGTGTGCCCACCACCCTGTGGGATGTAAGTTTCCAATTCATCATCCTTTGGATAGTGAATGATTTGTGAATTCAAAGTTACCCTTATCTAAAAAAAAAAGTCTTTTAGTGAAGAGTAAAATGTTCAAACAACATTATTAACGACCACTTTTAATATAGTATAGATAGGTAGAGTATAAACTATTAGTAAAGTATAGATTACTCAAGACAAAAGAAATAGTGACAATTCCAGCAATGAAAATCAAGATCTACATCAAAAAGTCTTTGTTTGAGTACAGGATCTTTCAGTGGTACTAAATTAGCAAAACTTGAAATTGAAAAACAATCGTAGGCAAAATCAAAATTTTGAGAAAACAGGTGCACTGTTATAAAGATGTGGATTCAAGTATACTAATTTATTTATAAATTGACATTTAATTATTTTCCCTCTAATTAGAACAAGTGCGGATCTTGTATGAGTTTTTTTCCTTATTTGAGAGTCCGCATTTAAAAAAAAAAAAAAACTTCAATATAATTTAAATTTTGATATTCTTTTCAATTCCAAGAATGCTCTTAAGTCATAACAAATTATATTTCTTACCATACTTTTATATATCTTTTAGATATATATAGTCTTTTCATCCTAATATGACAGTGTTCATATTTTGAAAGTCAAACAAATTATTTTTTATCACAATTTTTATATATCATTTAAATATTTTAAAATAATTAATCATAATAACTTATAGTATTTTTTACTTAATTTTAAATTATGTAAATTTTATTTCAAAAACTTAAAATTCTTTGTCAATATGCATAGTCAATATTAAGAAATTTGAAACTGAAAAAGCTAAAAGTATAGTACAATTTGGGGCATAGGGAGTTTATCTTTGTGTTGGACAATGTGTATTCGCCTTTTCCAAAAGAGTTCCATATTGAAGAAAATAGTAATTTGATTATCTTCTAATATTTAAGACTTTATATATCCATAGAGATAGTAATATAAAGCCAATCAATTCATTTTAGACTTGTAACTTGCTCTGCTTGTTCTCAAAACATCTTTGATTTCTTTCTTTCCACATTATCCACCATATATAAG
>JAABOM020058307.1:0-50513 GCA_011800125.2 Solanum clarkiae | reverse complement strand
AGAATCACCTAGCCAGGGACGATCCTATCACGGGTGGTAGCCCGAGGGGTTAAGGAAGAACCTAGACAGGGACGATCCCGATACAGTTTTATCACTGATCAGTTGGTCATTTGTATTACATGTTGTGCACAAACTATACAGTAAAGGCAAAGTAATATAAAAAACATAAAGTACATGATTCCAAAGTATAACCAAAGGTGGTCTCTAATTTTACACCAGTGCATGGTTTCATTTGAGTTGTTACTTCATGTATAGTATGTCCTGCCTGACATATTCAGTACATTATCCCGTACTAGCGTCCCCTACAGGGGACCTGCATTTCATGCTGCAGGTACAGGTGGTAGTAGATCTCCCCAATAGGAGTATAGGATATCCAGTTGTTGTTACCTAGCTCCAAGTTGCTTCGGATCTTTGCACGTCTACAACTTATATGTTTGTATTGTACAGTTAGCTAAGGCGAGGCCTGTCCCAACCCTTATCAGTCACTTTTCCTTATCTAGAGGCTTTATAGATTATGTGAATTAAAGTGTGGTCCTATCTCATACTTTAAACACCATGGCTCCAATGGCCTAGCCATATGCATTTCCTTTTGGTTTGTTATCACTGTTTAATTTCTTAAAGGCATGTCAAATGTAGAAACTCCTTATAATACATATAGAAAGTGCATAGATACAGGTTGGTTCTTCCAGGCTTTATCGGCAACGGGTGTCAGTCTGCCCTAACGGGACTTGGGACGTGACAATATTCATACATGTCCTTGCATTTAGGGAACGAACCTTAATAATATTCATAGATGTCTTCGCAGGGCACAGTAACCCCAGGTTGCATTTAGGGTATGAACCCTCAGAATATTCGTAGATGTCTTCATAGGGTATGATAATCCCTGGTTGCATTTAGAGCACGAACCCTCATAATTCTCATACATGTATACACATGGTACAATAACTCTTGGTTGCATTTAGGACATGAACCCTAATAATATTCATATATTTTTTCACAGTGTATAGTAACTCGTGGTTGCATTCAAGTCATGAAACCTCCTAAGTTTCATTTATGTCTTCACAGGGCATAACAACATTGATTGCACGGAAAAAAATTATTTTTTTTGTGTATCTTTGATTGCAGGTGAATCTCTCTGTGACCAAAAATTTAGAGATCAATAATGGAGTAGTATTTATTTTGATTAGAAAAGTGAGGCATGATAATAGGAGCCTCTTTGGACCCCTGTAGCAACTCAATATTTTAAAATTTAGCTTCCCAACTTTAATTAAGGAAATAAGTGTTAAAGAATATTTTACCAACTTTCTCTGGATAAGCATCAGCTACTCAATTCAGATTTCAAGTTCAAGTCTCAAACTCAAACATCAAGATTAGATTTTGAGATCTAGGTAACTGCCAAAAGAAGGTGATGTAATACTTGGAGATGCAAAGGAAGACTTGAAAGGAAAGAGAGTTAAGACAAGTAGAATAGATAAGATCTTGTATTGTTTCCTTTCACTTTTATTATCTTCAATATAGTAATTGGAGCCACGAACCAGAATCTCGATGGGATAATAGTCAACTCTCCAATGCATCCATTCATCTATGTTCCCATTTGAACTACACATGACCTAATTCTCTTAAAACCCGAGATACATAGGCTGCCAAAACTAGAGCTCGTTCACTCTTACTTTCTCTTTATTTTTTTACCTTTTAATAAATAGTTAGGCCAAAAATCAGGCACATTCACTTCTTTGTTTGAGAACTCTTCATGTTCCCAAGCAAAGAGGGGTATTCTGTGAGCACCTAATTTTTGACCAAACCTAAGTTATATATCTTCTAGTAATTACTTATTTATTAAATCTAAATTGAATACTTTTATGTACAGTAAGTCATTTGAAATCATTTGAAAACTATTAAAACTATAGTCAGATTTTAACATAAGTCTTTTTTTATATATTTTAAAAAAATTAATGAAAATATATGTTCCTTTTTTTGGTTGAAATTTTAATAAATAAGTTAGAATTTTTATCACGCCCTGAGTTTACACCCCGGACATGGCTATCACCCAGAACTATTTCTGGTCCAAAGCAAATCATTTGGCCTTGATACTTTACTCAGTGGAAGACTTAAATAATAAATAATAGTCTTAGATATAATGAATTAAAAGATACTGCAATAATCTAAATAAACTAAACAGAGAAAATATCATAACAGTAACTAAAAGTAAGAACTAAAACTCATGTCATCAAGTCTATGGAATCTCTAACTAAGATAATCTGAAACAACTACCGTGACAGGCCCACGATAACCACAACTAAAAGTACGTACTGAAACAGAAATAAAGACTTCAAAGCCTCTGGCTGGTAAGCGGCCTCACCAATGGCTGAATGAAATGTTGGTCTTTAATGGAGCATCTGCTGAGGGACTCTGTCACTTGCATATGCATCATACAAATGATGCTGGTCCAAAGAACATCAGTATGTGGAATGTACGAGTATGTAAAATAGACAAAACAGGAAACATAGAACAGGTTACTATACTCAAAAGTAGCTAAAATATGTCCCAAAATAGGATAGCAAAAATAATAGATAAAGTGTAAGTTGAAAGTAAAAAAAAAAAAAAGCATATGCTGAAACTTTGTATGCAAGAAATAGTTTACTTTAACTTGGGGAGTTTCTCTAATCGACGACCATCGCTGTGAGCCTCGTATGATACAGCGTGTTGCACACGCTGCCAAAGCTATCCCATACTTTGCCAGGGTAAGGGATGAAAACTAGGGGAGTGGATGCATCCCAAAACTCGGTCATCTCAATGGCAATAAAGAGTTGTACTCTTAGTACAATCCTATCCTACGTTAGCTACTTAGTTTATGAGTTTGAGTTATTATACTCTTACCCATATCGGTGGTCAATACTACTCCCAAAAGTATCGATCATATGGCCATACTTCAAAGAATATAATTTGCTCAAGGTGTTGCTTTTCTTCTTTGTGGAACGTACCCTAACTTAGCATTCTCTTAACTTTTCTCAAAACTGTCTAAAATTATAGGTTTCATGCTTCATTGTTCATAAAATACTTATGTTAATACTTTTCTTGAGTTTAAAGCAAGAATTGTAAATTCCTAGATTTTCGTAGTATTTTTAGGGTTTAACTAATTTAACAATTAAAAGTAGTATCTCAACTTAAGACCATAATATAGTAGAAAAAGTTAGTAAATTTCATGTTTTTATTCAAAATTAGCATACACAAGAACAATTACTCATAATGAAGAAATCTTGTTATCAACTAATAACTTGATACTTGGAGAAACTAGTAGTTACATGATGGTGAAATAATGTAGTTAGATTTTTATATTCCTTACATACCTATGGGAATTAGGTTGTTGAAGAATTTTGACAAAGGTACTTGAAATCCCTAGATTTTGGTCTCTTGAAACTACATTTTGAGTCTGGAGAGTGTTTGAGCGGTAATGAGTTGAAGAGTCACATTTTAGGGATTTAATTAAGTGGAAACTAACAAGTTTATGCTTAAAATTTTGGAAAAAGACAAAAATATCCTTCTTTAAAATCTGTCGGATCCGTCCACGATACTCTTCTTACGGGTCATGGATCAATGGACGGCCCATACCTCGATTCACAGAACCTCATGCCACAAAAGTTTAGCTACTTGAATTGCATCTTCTAAGCCGTAAACATGTAGCACAACCCATCATTCTGCCTACAGGCTGTAACTACTTCCACAAATCGATCCCAAACTTAGATAAATTTGAATTTCTCAAGGCCTCTACCCATGAGACTTGTTGATGGGTCATGGTTCCTTACACGTCCCATATAGTTACACGTAAGTCAGCTTCAAGAATTTTCTCAATTTTCAATTTTCATTGGGCGCTTTCAACGAACTTTCCTACGACCCATGAATACCTCTATAGGCCATAGACTGGCTTGTAGGGTCAAACCAGCATCATAATTACCAACTTTTAGTCTTTCCAGGATGTTCTCATACATGGTGTTATAATATCTCCCCCTTAGGACTATTTGTCCTCGAATGCAGATTGAACTGGGGAATCTTATGCATGTTTGCTACTTATAACTAGTCTATCAATAGGAAGCTACCCAGATAACTTATTACTCATATTTAAGGATGAATCTCAACTCAAAGACAAAAATAAGGAATATTACCTTCAGGCTCCACATTCGAAGGCACAAATAAGTGAGGATATCTAGCTTTCATTTCTGCCTCAGCTTCTCAAGTGGCTTGTTCAACGAACTAGTTTCTCTATGGTATTTTAATAGAAGCAACTTCCTTAGTCCTCAATTAGCAAACTTGATGATCTAGAATTAGAACTAGGATCTCTTCATATGACAAGTTGTCTTTGACTCCAATAGTCTCTACAGGAACAACTAGTGCAACATTTTCCAAACACTTCTTAAGCATAGAAATGTGGAATATTGGATGAATATCAACTGTCTCTAGTGGAAATTCCAACTCGTACGCTACATCACCAGTCCTCTTAATAATCTAGTACTGGCCAATATATTCAGGACAGAGCTTTCCCTTTTCCCTAAATCTCATAACTCCCTACATTAGTGAAACATTTAGGTATACCCAATCACCTACCTCAAATTCCAAATCTCTTCTTCTAATATCAGTATAAGATTTTCAAAGCTTTGGGATATCTTTAGTCTCTATCGAGTAACTTTTACCTTCTCCATAGCTTGATGGACTAAATCAGGTCCTATCAATATAGCCTCGCCAACTTCGAACCACCCAATAGGTGACCTACAACTCATCCCATAAAGAGCCTCATATGGCGCCACTTGTATGCTAGCTTGGAAACTGTTATTATAAAAATATTGGATCAAGTGTAAGTGATCATATAGTTACCTTTGAAATTTAATACCCATTCCCTCAATATGACCTAAGAGTTTGAATGGTCCGCTCTACCTTCCCGTCAGTCTGAGAGATGGAAGGTTGTACTGGAATTCACCTTTGTGCCAAGTCCTTTCTGAAAGGACCTCCAAAACTGTGTTGTGAAATAGACTCCTCTGTCTAAAATGATGGTTCGGGGAACCCCACGCAATCTAATGATCTACTTAATATATAGTCTGGCATAGTTATTAGCTGTATCAATCGTCTTGACAGGTAGAAAGTGAGTTGACATGGTCATTTTGTCTATTATCACCCATATTGAATCATGTTGTCTACAAGACTAGGGTAAGCCTGTTATGAAGTCCATGTTAATAATTTCCCAATTTCACTTGGAATTTCAATATTTTGGGCCACACCACAAGGTCTTTTGTGCTCCACCTTAACATGTTGGAAATTCAAGCATCTGGACACAAACTCCTCAATGTCCTTCTTCATGCTACAACAAAATAATACAAAAATTAATGCAAAATGGAGTCAAAACTGAAGCAAAAAGGAGTACCAAAAAATCATGTCGTGAAGCTTGGGTAAAAATTAGAAGCTGATGAAAAAGAAAATTGCTCAAAACAGAAAAATTCATCAAATTAAGCGAAAGGAAAATCTTTGTAAAGCGAAAAGAATCTTCAAAAGTTAAAAAGGCGTAGAAGGAACCCCATGCGAAGGGTGCCCATCCTTCGCAAAAGGATGCCCGTCCTTTGTGGAAGGATGCCCGTCCTTCGTGCCTATATATAGGCGAGTCCGAATGCCATTCTCCCATATCGAAAATTCCAAAATTCTTTTGTCATTTTCTTATTTTTAAAAGCTTCTCATATTTGTAATTTAAGCAAAGGTTTTGTAACTTGATTTTGTGGGCCTGGCCGTGTTCACGCAGTGGAATATTCTACTTACTATTGTAAGTTCTTCGTAGCTATTTTTATCTTGTAATAAAATTATTACTATGTTTAAATATTATTTCATGTATGTTTTAGCATATTTATTACCATGTCTATTTAAATTATTTTAGGATTATGAATTGAAGTAGGGGATTAGACATGTAGGATAATATTATTATTCCAGTCTATTTAATTATTTATTTTATACTAGTTTCTTTCAATTGTGAATTAAGCAAATTAATAAATTTGGCCAATTTGTTAATTATTCGTTGGAAAACTACAATTCGTATTTTTAATAATATAAGTAATAGTTTTAGCCTACCAATGTGAAGCACGCTATTAAAACATAGGGATAAGATTAATCTGGTGAATCAATCATGACAGGATTATTACTAGTTAAATTAAATAGACTGGGCAGTATCCATGACCTGAATTCAATTCATAATCCTTATTTTGTTAACTATTTTAATATTTATTCAATATATGCAATACATATTCGAATTTAGGGGACTTTCGATATCGATTAGTAAACTTTGCCTAGCTAGTTTTAATAGAATAATTTTTTTGAGTCAATCATTAAGAATGCAACACGAGAACAAATCGGCTCCTCACGGAGAAGATTGACTATTGCTAAACTGCTTCATCAATGGTCTAACAAGCATCATAATTACCAACTTTCAGTCTTTCTAGGCTATCATCATACATAAATTATCATTTAAAATTAACTATTTAACTTTTTTATATTTTGTTAGTTTAAAATAGTTAACTTATGTTTTTATCTTTATATATATATATATATAAAATAAGAAAAAAAGAAAAACTAAAATTAACCTGAACTATCCAAAGATCCACTAACCAAAACCACCCTCCACTAACTCCCTCAAATTTTTCACACGTCTACGTCTACACCTACACCTACAAACTATCATAGTCTACACACATTTTTCCCTTACACGCATTCACACAACACACACACAGAGAACACACAACACACCCATCTCCACACTTTTTTTTTTTTTGGATTTTGTAAACAGAATGCGAATTTTAAATAACTTTTGTAATTAAATTTTATAAATTAAATTTAGGAGCATGATTAGGTCAATAAATAAGAATAGGCAAATATTAGGATTTAAACAATATTAAACAAATGTTATTGACAAATATGAATAAATGAATAATTTGTGGCAATGCTAGAAAGAGTTGCTACTAATACACTACACTAATAAAATAAAACAATTTTAAGCGAATTTAAAATAAATCAAAGAAAGTGGATAAATGACATTTCTATAAAACTCATAAAACAAGTTTAAAATAAATCAAAGAAGGTGGGTAAATGACATATTTGTAAAACTTATAAATACAATTTATTAAAAATTATGTTATGTCATAAATTTGTCAATAAAGCGACCATGCAAAAATTACAGGACTTGAGGGGTGCCTAACACCTTCCCCTCGGTCAACATAATTTCTTAACCGATCTTTATTTTCGGATACCAAAAATATAGAGTCATTTCATTTTGATTATAGAGATTAAAAAAAGGTGACTTGGACCACCAAAACTCAATTACAAGTGATGACTCTCAACAAATAAAAATAATCTCTTCTCAAAACATACCTTTAAGTGGAAAAAACTCTTTTTTTCCCCTCAAAAACCATTTGCTCTCATTTAAGAGCGGAGAATGAGGAAAAAATAGGGGCGCGACAAACTTATTCCTCTTTAATTTCCCTTTTTACACATATATTCAAGGATTATTTTAGACCACAAATTTTAAAAATATTTTTTTAAAAAAAAATTTGTGCCAAATTAAACGGTGTCATGCAAAATGGTATGAACGGAGCAATATTAATAAATATAGAATATATATTTAAATTAATCATTTTTAATTGGGGATATTATACTCTCTCCTTTTAAAAATGAATGATCTGGTTTGAGTTGACATAGAGTGTGAAAAAATAATGAATAATTTTCAATTTTATGTTTCTAAATTAAAGTTATATCAAATGTACCAAAATATCATTTAATCTTCTGTCCTTAAGCATGCCACATAGAAAGAAAAAATTAAAATGTTGCATAAAAAGGAAATAAGTCATTCTTTTTTAAATGGATTAAAAGGAAAAAAAAAATATTTCTTCTTTAAATTAATAAATAATAATTTAACATTTTTGTTAAAAGTTCATACTTTTATAATAGCAAATATAAAATAGAAAGATAGAAGAAGATGTAGATAGATAGGCTACCAGTAAATAAGAGTTGCTCCTGAGGAAGGAAGCATAGGTATTGGAACAGTGATATCAAGCAGGTAAAAAATGAAGTACACCCCATTATTATACCCATCAAAAACAAGTTGGAAAAAAAGGTAATATTCCTGAAAACATCGACATATTTTTATAGAATACAAAGTTTTTCTTTTTTTTTTTTAATGTTGTAATAATCGGACTACTTAAAGTTTGACAAAAGAATGATTTGAAAATAGGTTGAGGTTGAATTTTTAATGGAAGAGAGATATTATAAATAATATTTTTAAAATTAAATGGAGGGATATTTTTCAATCAAAAACTAACGAAGAGTTTTTTCCTCCATTTCTAATAATTAAGGGGTATTTTTAGACTTTTTTGTTTGTCTTAGGACGAGCAGTATTTTTGAGCCAGAAATTAAATGCAAGGGTATTTTTGAGCCCAAATATAACAGTGGAGTATTTTTGAGCTTAAATATAAAGGAGGGATATTCCTGCTCCATTTCAAATAATTCAAAAGTATTTTTGGCCCCTTTTTCAAATTAAAATACAAAATACTGAAAACTCTGATTAATGAAGTCAATGACATAAAGAAGATTTTATTAATTGTATGCCCAATATGTTTCGTATAACATATACATCATGATTTTGGAACTAGCTAATTCCAATACATTACCCCTATCCCTTGATCCCAAAAAAAACATCAGAAGGGGAGGAAAATAGTGATAATACTCCAACAAATAAAGCTTTATTTTACACATTTTTTTCAGTATGGATCATTTCTTCAAGTCTAAGCCGCTCTTTAACTTGGGAAATATAGCTTGTAGCCTTATCATCAACGTTCTTGTTGCCGCCACCACCACTATAAACTTTGCCTTCAGCAGTGGTCACAAATAAATTAGCTGCTGGTTTTGTGAAAATTACCTTTGGCTTTGGCTCAACTTTATTATTTTGAGCAATTTTACCAAAAGACAAGGTGAATTTAGTTGTCATGAAGCCCCCTTGCTTGCTGCTTCTTTCAACCTGAATGATTGATATTAGTGATTGAAATTATTTGGTGTTGATGATGATGAAGCTAGCAGATCACATTTATATATAGACCAATGACAAGGCAGTTGAATGATAAATTAAATTATTTCAGCAAGAGCATCGTCCAAAGTGGTGGGTATTTTGTGGTTTTAGATAGAAGTGAATCTTCATGGATAGTGATGTGTCCCTACTATACACTTTATACTGATAATGATCACTTTTATATTGATTCCCCTCTATAGCTGGAATATTTGTATTTTTGTTTATTAAATAAGGAGACCTTCGAATATTGTATTTTTCAAGATCTGAGGATTAGATTACTATAGGTTCAGTAATCCATTCAAAAGTAGAATACTAACAAGTGTTAGGTTTTCCTTCATGAATTTAACAAGATACTCACCGTTCTATTATCTAAAATGTCATTCATCATAATCTTCTTGAGGAATTTTATGAACTCCCTCTATTTTTTAAAAAGTAATTTTTGGACATCTGCTTTGCACATGCATTTCATACTTTAAATAAAATTACATGTGATTCATTTGATCCTAAATATAAATATAAACTAAAAAAATACTCTAATAGAGAGAATATTTAAAAAAATAGAGAAAAGATAGTAGTAGTAATAGTATAGTAATAATAATAGTAGCAGTAATAATAAAGTGAAATGATATAAGTTTCATAATACAAAAGCTAATAAAATAACAAATGTAGATATATGAATATTTAAAAAGAAATGTGAATGTATTAAGCTTCAGTATGGTTTTTTTTCAAATAATGAATATTACAGTTATTATCTATTGAATTTAAAAATTTAATAATATTATAACATATTATTTGAATTTATGAATTTAAAAAAAATAATAAAGATTATTAAAAATAAAAGTTATGAATAAGATACTGCGAGAGTTACGTAATATTATTGCATATTATTAGAATATAGGTTGTGAAAATAATAAGTGTAGTCATAGAGTCAATTTTAAATTAAATTTTTTTTATAAAAAATAATTATAAGAAAATAAATAAATAGATAAGAGTTATTTTCGTAATCTAATTTTTGACTTAGACTCTTCTAGCTTTTAATAATATATGATAACTTGATTTGATTTGACACAGCAGTTAAAAGAATAAAATAAAAATTTTTAAATTTCATGATCTTAAATTAAATTTATATTAAAATATATTAAAATGCCTTTTGATCCCTAAAAAAATGATTCATGAGAGTTGAAATTAAAATTTTATCCATAAAAGAAAGTTTATTTTTTGAAATGGACCAAAAAAGAGGTAGAGTTTTTTTTAATAAGAAGAATATTATTCTATCTGCAAAACTTGTCATGGTTAAAGGTATTTATGAGAAAAGGGAAAAAAGAAAGGGAAAAAAAAGAATTTGCTTCCTTCCAATTCTATATATATATATATAACATAAAGACATTTTTTTTTTTTTTATCCTTATCAAGTCACTAACTTATGTACAGATATGCTTGCAAGACTAGATCATTGAGATGTCAAAAAGAAAAAAAAAAATGTCGGTAAAATGGATAGATAACTACCAGAGCGTAGCTAGCGATGCTAACTGGAGGTTAGAGAATCCTAAAGACATAAATAGTGGTCCTGTTTGCAGTTTAAGTTTTTCTTTTTTATTATTATTATTTTAGTCAAAACCTTCCTCATTTCCCATTTCTTCTTTATTTTCGGATATAGTTGGCCCTTGTCAAACCACAAGATAATTTCCTTTGAAGTGATGCTTTACAATGTTCAAAAAGTTCAAGGTATAGGATGCAAATTTCAGCATCTCAATTCAACAATAATTAAAGAGAGAATCATAATCCAGAGAATATAGAATATAATATTGAGTCAACTCATATATCACAAAAGTCTACCTCCCCCGCTCCCTTCCGAACAACCTTAATGCGGATACTAACCAATTCCGCAGTTCAACTAAATTTCATATCTTATTTTGGTGCTACTATAATATCTTCAACGAACACAGCAGGCACAAAAATCCTAGGCCCGATGTCACTGGTATAAGAGAATCTAAAGTATCAAGATGAAACTATACAAAACATGTCTATTTAATATATATATAAAATAGCAAAATACAAAAGGGAAACAACAAGTCTCCGGAAATCAAGCGCTTAGTGGCCTCAAATGAGTGAGGAGTAACAGGGATGACTCATATCAAGGGCTTCATAAGAAAAAAATAGAGAAGTGTAATATGAGTTTGAAATCACCAGGTACTTAGTACGTATCATAGGCCAATTGACCTCAGAAGATAATATCTAAGAAAGAGGCATGATAGTGATAACATTATAAGTCATTAACTACACCAAATAACCTTATTTACAAGAAATCATGGTAAAATATCATAATAAGCAAAATTACAATCCAAAAGGAGGTGAAATTTCATTGGTCTGGCAAATGTGAGAAAAACTTCTAACTGTTTAAAGATTGTCTCACTTCAGTCCCCATTTTGACATTGCCCAAAGGCCTGGTTAGTTTTGTTGTGTATTATGATGCCTCACATATTAGTTTGAGTTGTGTGTTGATGCAACACGAAATAGTCATTGCCTATGCCTAAGGCAACTAAAGTTACGTGAGAGGAACTATCTGACTCATGATCATAAGTTAATGGTCGTTGTATTTGCGTTGAAGATTTGGAAACATTACTTCTATGGGATACATATTGCCATATTCATCGACAATAAGAATTTGCAATATGTGTTTAGCCAAAGAGATTTGAATCTCAGGCAAAGGAGGTGGTTGGAGCTTTTAAAGCACAATGATATGAGTGTGATGTATCACTCCAATAAAGCAAACGTTGTGACCGATGCACTGAGAAAAGTATCTATGGGCTGCATTGTACATGTTGATGGTGGAAAGAAAGAATTAGTTAAAGAAGTGCACAATTTGGCTTGTTTGGCTGTGAGGTTAAATGGCTTGAACAATGGTGGTGTATTGGGGCAAAATGGGGTGGAATCGTCTTTGATAGCGGAAGTTAAAGCAAAACATGATATGGATTTACTTTTGTTGAACTGAAGAAGTTGGTGGGTGATAAAAAGGTTGAAGTCTTCTCACAAGGGAAAGATGAAGTGCTTCGTTACCATGGGTGGTTATGTGTGGATAATGTATATGGCCTATGAGAAAAGATACTTGATGAGGCTTATAACTCTAAGGGGTGGTTTGATGTAAGGAATAAGTAAAAATAATCCTCGGATAAAATTTTAGTGACACTTAAATGGTTGTCTGGTTGGCAAATGTGAGATAACTTATCCCAGGTGGATGGTATAATAATCCCATCACAAATTGTCATGGGATAAATTTATAAAATGATAAAGCTACCCTTTCCTTTATCACTTTTTCACTTGATTAACCTGAAAAAAAAATTCCTTCTTATTCAAAAAATAAAAATTAATTTCTAGAGGCTGCTTGCCGTCTTCACGCAATTTTCTTAGCCTATTTTCAATGGCTAATTATCTCACTTATTATGGACGGTTAATTAATTTCCTATAGGTGGGTGCTATAGAGTTTCAACTTTCCCCCCTTCCTAATCTATAAATAGGTCTTACACATATTTCCCTTCCTTTGTCTAAAAGATTAAAATATTTGAAAGTTTGTTGATCATCCTCCTTTTGTGGATGGTATATGATGATAGTATATGTATTTTTTTTTTCTTTTGTGCTCTGTAGGTCCTTTTATTTACAAGTTGTAATTTTGTTTGTTGATTAAGCATTCAATAAAAAAATTTTATGACTTAAAAAAAGTAAAAAAATAAAAAATAAAAAATAATTAAGCTAAATAAGGTATATGTTTTTCTTTAAGAATGAATAACTACGAATACTATTTTTAGTGCAATAAACCAAACACTCAAAAAGCGTACTTTTGAGTACTTTTGCAAATGGATATTTAAAAAAACTCAATAAAAGGGTACTTTTGGAAAGAAAATTTTATGTTTAGGATAGTATGACCTTTAACTCATTAACCCCAAAATCCTATGGATACTATTTTTAGTGCAATAAACTAAACACTCAAAAAGAACTTCTGCCAGGATAACTAAACCCAACATAACTTGTCCCAGCATAACTTATATTCAAACCAAATGACCTGTAAGTATTCTATTCATTCGGGATCTACCGAAACGTATAGAAATTTGATAGAGGTATACTGGTGAAATGTTATGAAAAAAAACATAGTAAAGTGTGTGATAGGGTGTGGAAATTGCCAACAAGTGGTGGTGGAACATGAAAGACCGGGTGATTTGGTCCAAGATATCGAAATACTTACTTGGAAATGGTAGGAAGTGAATATGGATTTCACTATGGGTTGGCCAAATACTAGGAAGTAATTTGACTCATTATGGATGGTTCTTCATAGAATGACAAAAACAACCCACTTTTTGCTTGTGAAAAGTTCTTATGGTGTCACAGATTGCGCTAAGGTTTACATTCAAGAATTAGTAAGGTTCATGGGGTACCATTGTCTATTATATTGGATAAGGGTACTCAATGTATTTCTCACTTTTGGAGGTCTTTCTAAAAAGGTCTTGGCACAAAGGTGAAGCTAAGTACCCCATTTCATCCTCAAATGGATGGGTAAGCCAAAAGGAAAATCTAAACATTTGAAGATATGTTAAGGGCATGTGTGCTTGATTTCAGAGTTGGTTGGATGATGATTTACCTCTTATTGAATTTGCTTACAATAATAGTTTTTACTAAAGTATCAAGATGACACCATTTGAAGCTTTGTATAATAGGTGGTGTAGGTTCCTAGTGGGATGGTTTGAAGATGGTGAGATATCCTTGATTGGATCACATTTGGTAATTGATGCTATGGATAAGTTAAGTCATAAAGGGAAAGGTGGAAGGCTGCCAAAGTCATCAAAAGTCATATGCCGATGTTAGGACAAAAGATCTTGAGTTTAAGGAAGATGATTAGGTATATTTTAATGTTTCACCTATGAAAGGGGTAATGTGCTTTGGCAAGAGAGGCAAATTGAGTCCTAGATATGTGAGACTTTATGAGATTTTGAAAAGACTTGGGAAGCTGCCTTATAAGCTCGATTTGCCAATGGAGTTTCATGTGTCCATTTTGAAAAAATGTATGGGTGATCCTAATTCCATTACTCCATTTAAGGATGTGACTATTTAGGAGGATTTGACTTATGAAGAAGTGCTAGTTGAGATTTTGGATCGGCAGGTGAAGTGATTGACGAAATAAAGAAATTGTGTCCGTCAAAGTGTTATGGAGAAACCAACAAGTGGAGAGTGCTATATGGGAAGTCATAGCAGACTTGATGAAACAATATCCTTGCCTTTTTCCTTTTATTCAATTCTAAGGTACTTAAATATGATACATTCTTCCAAATTCTCATGAATACATGTTTCCTTGTCATATTGCATGTATGCATGATCATTAGACTATTTTTGAAAGATGTTTGAGTCCTAATTTAAGGACTCAGATATCGTATGACATCGTCGGACCTTGAGAAAATGCATTTCGGATGAAATTTGAACCAAGTGTTGGCTCAAGAGAGACCACATAGCCAGTGTGAGGTCACATGAGCCGTGTGGCCTCCAGTGAGACAACACTTGGCTTCATTTTGGAATGTTGGCCTTGATGTGGTGTTACAAGCTAAGACACACCTCACTGGCACCCCACATGAGTCATGTGACACTTCACAGATCGTATGAAGTGGCTTAAGCTTGAAAACCCCAGTACTGTGGCTAAGTGAGGTGCCACGCCCAGTCATATGGGTCGTGTGGCATGGGACGCCGTGTGGCCCTCCGTGAAGCTTTCGAGGTGAAAGATATTCTAGGTATGGGATCACATCTAACAACTTTTCATGGAAAAGTTTCCAAGTATTGGCTCACTGCCTATGACATGGACAATGTGACTTCACACAACTCGTAAAGCAGTCCGTGTGGGTGTATGTGTACCCGAAAATTCTAAGTGTTGGTTTAGGATCAAAATTTATGGAATTTTTCTAAGTGATGTCTCACGGGCACTCCACACGAACTGTGAAGCGGGCCGTTTGGCCTCAAGTGAGGTGACTTCCGAGAAATTTTCCCTTCGATTTATTAATGGTATTTTCTTGAATTTAGTTATATCTATTTGGTCTTTTGGGGATTCCTATGCCATTTCACGGTCATCGAAAGACCTAAAACCTATTTCAAACATTAAAAACTCATTCCTCACATTTTGAACTCTCTCAAAACAACTCTTAAAAGAACTCTTGGAGATTTCAACATTTGAGCTTGGGAACTCAACTCTTCTTTAAATTTCTTGGGGTTTCCTCCATTTTGGTGCAGGTATGTGAGTTTTGATCCTTGATTTCCTTTCAATAAAGGAGACTGAAATTATTTTCAAAAAATTAACATGAATTTTGCTTACTTTAATTTGGGGTTTTAAAATATTTTAATTTCTTAAATTCCAATCATGAATGAGTTATATTTATCTATGGATTTAAAGACGAATTAATCTTTAAATTATTGAAATACATTGTTTTTAAGAATATTTGAATATGCATAGTCCTTAAATGTTTGAATCTAAGCATGGGTGATTATATTATGATTTCAAATGTGGATTTAACTATGTTTTCACTTGAATATCTTATTATATTGATGGTTGTAGATTGAATCTCAATTACCCATGCTATTCTCATATCATTTGTAGCATATGCATTCATGTTTATGAAATTTATTGAAATTATATTATAGGTTAAGCCCAATTATGTTCTATGATATGATTTTGATAAGATATTAGCTATGACGATATCATGATCAGACATATGTCTATGATTATGGGTCCTTGAGCATCTTGGGTGCTTGCACCATCTTGTATATGAATGGGCTATTCTTATGCATGAGTATTATGACTATGGACTATGTTTTGGCATTTGAACCTAAGTATGATGAATTATGTTTTGGCTTTTAAGTCTAAGAATGCATTGAAATGGTTTTGGAAATGACTATTGTCTCCTGAAAGCATTTATACATATATATGTATGTATGTATTCTTGTGGGATGATGACTTAGCACCGATGGATGAAGGGTTTGCTCTCTTTACTTGAACTATGTACCTAGCGTATGTTTTCCTTTCTAAAATGGGTGTTGTTCCGATAAGGAAAGATGCCTCCAAAATGGGTGTTGTTCCCGTAAGGAGAAGACATGATATGATATGACTTGATATGCTATATGTGAAAATCCTATCCAAAATGGGTATTTTTCCCGTAAGGTGAAGTATGGTGTACCTTTGGCAAGTAAACCACCTCTTTACCAATGAGTGAATTTCAGTAGGATTCCAAGTAATAGCTCGCTTGGTCTTACTTATGTTGGTTAAGGTCACATCCCCACTATATATAAGAGCATCATTTGCACTTCATGTATCATTGGTTTCATGAAATCTTATTATATTACATTATTTGCTATAAATCTCTTTCTATATTATGTGCCCTTGCCATCTAAAATTGTATTCAGGTTTTGGTAAGTTCATGCATTGCATCTAGCATACTTAGTACATTCAAACATACTAATACATACTCTTACCTATATGATTTAACCATGTAGGGACCGAAGACTTTGATCTTCCACCGTTTGACGCTTAGCTCGGATTCAAAGTTTACTTATAGTGGTGAGTCCTATCTTCTAAGGACGATCCACCACCTATCTACCTTTGATACTTTCATTTCTTTATGTATTTGACGGTGAGCTCGGGGAGTGTCTTGATCCCCGACACATCTATGTAGAGGCATTGCTGGACATCTTGTAAAGTTCCTTACGTTTTATTCTGTGTTATGAATAAAGTTTATGTTATGGGTTGGATATCTTTCACTATCGTTATGTGAGTTGGTTATGTGATTCATGGTTTGGCTATATATTATGATGGAAAGATCCTAAGTCCCAAATTGCCTCCATAGAGTGAGTCCTACTTTCCTACCATGTAGAACTATGTGCTTACTTTGTGTATGCTCCGAGCCAATGGCGCGAGTTTTGATATCTTGAGGCTTGTTTGGGAACTCTTGGATTCCCATTCACCGTGTCACATCTGGTCATGACAAAGATGGTATCAGAGCCCTAGGTTTGTAAATGATCCTTGGAGTCCAACCTTCCACATCAAATAGAGTCCGATTTATGGGGTTGAACTGCACCATGCCTATAAGGTAGAGGCTATAACGACGTTCCAGGAATTACCTCACTTCTTCATGTCTTATGTCATGCTGTGAATAGTTGGTTTAGCTCTTGAACTTGATAGTATCCTTGCTTTGTTTTAGAAGATGCCTCAAGATAGACCTTCCAGATCAGCCCCAACTAATGAGGGTGTCACAACCCAAGCCTAGGGCCTAGACGTGACACGGCGAATGGGGAACCCGAAGAGACCCCAATCAAGCCTCTTAACTTATCATTACACATCCTTGTTCGCAGAAGCAACTAAATAACAATAAACAGTAGAAATAAGGGAACATGGACTAAGGGACGTCCTTCATATCATAAAACATCATAGAGTCAAAGAGAGACAAAACTCATAGCATCATTATATAACTTGTCCAATAACACCTCTAAACATAGAACTTAGCGTGGGCCAAGACAAGCAATTGGGCTTACCCTTATAGCCAAAGTATACCATAAAGAAAAGAGAGTCTATACATAGCATAAATCAAGAGAAGCATGTCCCCGAACTTGAGGACTCACCAACTTTCTTTGAGAGATATCACACTAGCCATGTAGAGAAGGAGGATGGTCAAGTGAAGCTATGGGTCCTACATGGTAACATCGTGTAGGCATAGAGTATGCATTAGTACATTGGAATGTACTAAATACGTAGGACTCAATGAGACAATAGATAGGCAACATATTCAAAATGCATAGTTAAACAATAGATGAACATATAACAATATGACATGCATGAATGGTACTTGAAATACACATGCTTATATATAAATCTTACTATAAGTGTAGGAAAATAGACCATCATCATAGACCGAGCAACTTAGTACTTGGAATCCAAGGTAGACTACCCCTTAGAAGTGATTGAGGAACCAACCCCTCAATTGATTGATAGCTTACCATCCCTATCCAAGGTGATTGACATACCAAACCCTCAATTTGTTGATGGCTTACCACCCCCATCGTAGGTGATTAAGGTACCAACCCCTTAATTGGTTGATGGCTTACCACCCCCATATGAGCTGATTGAGGTACTAACCCCTTAATTGGTTGATGACTTACCACCCCCATCCAAGGTGATTAAGGCATCACCCCTCAATTGGGTATAGTCAACTCACATCACAATAGATACTTCTCATGAAATCGACACATACATATCACCCTTTCATCATCATAAAGCAACTTAACTCATATGCCAAATATTAGGACTTCAACCACTCAAGATACATTAACCAAATATTTCATCAACCACTTGGTGGATGTGCAATGCTAGTATAAAACCATGAAATTCAAAAGTGAAATCACGTAAGTAAATTCAATGTAAATCCACCCACCAACACTTGGTAATACCCTCATGCAATATACATAAAAACCCTTCATCAAACCTCAAGATAGATCCAAGATTCATAGCTCAAAACATGCATAAACAGTCATAATTTTACAAACCCCAATATAGTTCATAGTCAAATTCATAAGAGAAGACCCATAAGTAAAATCAACTTAGAAACATGTAATTTAGGTAAAAAGGAAGCTTAGGCAGCATAAGTGTATTGACCCAATGGTAGAATCCCACATACCTTGACTTTCGAGAATTCTTGATGAAGATTGAAAATGGAGACCTGAAGCTTGAGTGAAATCCTTAAGATCTGGATGAGTTTTGCGACTTGAAATTTGGGGTGAAATATTTATCTAAGTATTTGAGAGAGTATTGAGGAATGTGTTGTATGATAGGAAGGTGAAATATGGCTATGTAAAGGTATTTTCTTGCATAGGAAGATTTAGGCCCAAGACCCAAAAGCCCTGGATCGAGATAAAAATCACTAGCAACAAAATACACAGGTCCGTTTCTGGTTTGTGACGTGGACCTATCGGGGAGGAAAATTGTACATTGGTCCGCGATAAAGGCACGTTGTGGTACCATCGCAGACTCACACTGGATAATCAAAACTATGAATTTTTGAATTTTGTTAGGGTTGATCTAAAATCTGGGTTAGACCCATTTCCCACTCAATTTTGCCCCTTGATCAAGAATATGAAGTATTTTTGACATCACACACGAATTTTGAGATATATGAAAATTACAATTCCGGGCACTTCTGAGGCACATTTTCGGGCACTTTTTGAGGTCGTTTCAATATCTCCCCCTTGGGAGCATTCATCCCTGAATTTCAAAGAAATATATATGAGAAGAGTAATCATGAAGAATTCAGCCTCAACAAGAATGCATCAACACACTTAAACACCAGTTTCAAAATCTCAACATAAGTGTAGAAATTACCATGAACTTTGTCAATATAAACATGAAATGCATGCAAATGACTTAGGGGCTGAAACATGCATATAAAATCACATAGAAGACTTAGAATTAGTACCTTAGGATTGAATAGAATGGAAGAGATAAGGATATCATTTTTGCATGTCCGCTTCGGCCTCCCATATGGCACTTTCAACTTGTTGATTTCTCCAAAGTACCTTAACGGAAGCCACATCCTTGTTCCTCAACCTCTTCACTTATCTATCCAAGATCTCTACTAGAAGTTCTTTATAAGTCAAGTTGTCTTCAACAATCCATACAATATCCAATGGAACAATGGCATTCGGATCACCCACACACTTCCTCAGCACAGACACATAGAAGGCCGGATGGTCCAAATCCATTTCACTAAGCAACTCCAACTCATAGGCCACCTTACAAATCCTCCTCATCACCCTATAAGGACTGACATATCTTTGATTTTATTTACCTTTCTTTCAAAAATGAACCACACCATTCATGGGGAACACCTTCAAATAGACTCAATCACCGACTTTAAATTCAAGCTCTCTTCTCTTCACATCGTCATACGACTTTTGATGACTTTGGGCTATTTTCAACTTTCTATAATCAACCTTACCTTCTCCATAGCCTCCATAACCGGATTTGGACCCAACAAAGCCATTTCTCCCACTTCAAACCATCCAACCAGTGATCTACAATAACTACCATAGAGGGCCTCAAAAGGAGTCGTACTAATGCTAGCCCTAAGCATATCCTCAAGAGTTTGGATAGTTGTTTCAGCTTGGCCTTCAATTTGAGGGTGAAAGGCTGTACTAAGCTTTACCTTGGTTCCAAGACCTCTTTGGAAGGACCTCCAAAAGTGTGAGGTGAATTGACCACCATGATCCGATATGATAGACAAGGACATCCCTTGCAATCCAACTAACTCATGAATGTACAATTTAACACAATCTTCTGAAATCGACCCCAAAATGTGCCCGAAAATGTGCCTCGAAATACATGAACTTTTAAATTTCATATATCTCAAAATTTTTGTGCGATATTAAAAATCCAACTTAATATTCTTTTTCAAGGTGTCAAAATTAGGGTGAGAAGGGTCTAACCCCGATTTAAGAGCAAACGATTAGCAATTTCAACTTTCATAACTTTTTTTATCCAGAATCGATCCACGATAGTGTCGCGATGCACAGCTGTCGCGGACATGTATTAATTTTTCCTCCCTTCCCCGATAGGTTTACATGTTTTATTGCCAGTGATTTTTATGTCGATTCAAGGCTTTTAGATCTTGGGCCTAAGTGTTCCCAAATGTGTTTTTACCTATACTTAGCCATATTTCACCCTTTTGCCATCCTAAGAATTCCCTGAATGTATGAAGTTTGCCCGAGAAAAAGGATAAAATTCAATACACACTCCAACAAAGCCACATTTTTCACCCCCAAATTCAAGTCTCAAAACCCTCATCCGGAACTAAAGATTTCCTTTAAGCTTCAAGCCTCCATTTTCAATTTTCATCAAAATCTTCTTCAAAGCTAAGGTATATGGGTTTCAACCATTAGGTCCTTCCACCCATGGTGCCCTAATCTCTTTTTTTACTTAATTTGTATGATTTAAAGTTGATTTTACAAATGGGTTTACTAGTATGACCATGTCTATGAACTATGTTAAAGCTATGTAAAATTGTGACTGTTTTGCGAAGTTTTGAGCTATAAATCTTGGATCTATTTTAAGATTTGATAAGGGGTTTTGATGTGTATTGCTTGAGTGTATTGCAAGGTATTGATTGATGGTTTTACAATGATTTTTCTTGCATGATTTCATCTCTATATTTCATGGTTTCATACTACAATTTCATACCCACCAAGTGCATGATAAAATGTTTGGTTATGGATTCTTGAGGAATTGAAGGTCCAAAGCATGAGATATGATATGATTGACTATATGATGATGAAATGAGCTTATGTATATGATATACTCTATATAAAGTTTTGCATTAGACCATGCCCGATCCAAGGGGGGGAGGGGGACTAAGAGCCTGGATAACCTTGTCGGGGGTTAGTACCTTGATAGCCAATCAAGGGGCTAGTGTCTTGATAACTGAGGTGGGGGTTTGTACTCATCAACCGAGGTAGGGATTTGTACTCATCAACCGAGGTAGGGGTTTGTACTCATCAACTATGTGAGGGGTTTGTACTTCTCCACCAGGGTGATAAGGTGAAATTATCATCAACCATGTGAGGAGTTTGTACCACACCGCAAGGTCATGGGGATAACCCATTATCAACCAACCAAGGGGTTTGTACTTTGGAATTCTATCTTGGTCTCTTCTACACATATGATATCCTATATGAGTATAAGTTACTTAAGAATGTTTTACTCAAGCACTAATCATTCATGCCATATTGTTATATAATGTCTATTGCCTACTGTTATGCATTGTGACTATGATGCTCATCTCTTGTTGCATTACACCCTACATACTTAGTACGTTCAAACATACTAATGAATACTTGTTCCTACATGATATCACCATGTAGGAACCATAGCCCAAGTTGATCATTCTCCTCCTCTACATGGCTAGTTCAGTGCTACTCAAGCTATTTGGTGAGTCCTCCACTTCAGGGACCCCAGTCTATGTTTCTCTTATTATGTATTGAGGCACTCTTCTTTATGTTCTATTTTGATTACAAGGGTGAGCCCGGTTACTTTATCTTATGCTAAGTGCCCAAAATGTTGTAGAGGCTATGATAGCCCATACTTGAGAGGTACAAATGCTTGTTATGGTTGCGGGGAGATAGGTCATAAGGTTAACGATTACTCTCCTAAATGCAATAAGAGCAAATAAGGTGATGAGGGGAGGACTAATCCCATGTGCCCTATGTGTATGATGGACCATAGTGGCCCTTGTTGGCGGAACACAAGTTTATGCTTTGAGTGTGGTGAGATAGACCATAGAATTCTGGATTGCGCATATGGTCGATACAACAGTAAAGGTGGTGATGTTAATTAAGAGGCTCAAGGAGGGAATGAGGCACCAGATGTTGCTACTCGTATGTTGAAGTTTTCTTTTGGCTTTGATGTGTTTGCATTGATGGCCCAGAGTGCCACTATTACTTCTTTATTCTTTTAGGTTGCTAGTGGGGCTTCTTGTGTGCCCAAGTTGTAGTGTGGACCTTTTCTTTCTAGCCTTTTGTTAGAGTATATTGTTGCTGGAAGGTTCATTGGTGTTGATCTATGTTTGTATTTCATTAGGTCTTGCTTTGTGGCTTGTTGGAATTGGCATGGTGGATTTTGATGACATTATAGGAATGGAATGGCTGCATGCATGTTGTGTCTTCATGGGTGGTAGGACCAGTAGAATTAGACCTCGAATCCCTAATGAGCCCATCCTTGAGTGATAGGTTGTCAAATGGTAGCAATAGAGGTAGGTCCATTTCTTGTCATAAGATACAATTGGTCTCTAAGAGGTTGCATTTTATCACCTTGTGAGAATTGGAGGTGTTGAATGTCATGACCCAAGACTAATGCCTAGACGTGACCAGTGAATGGGGAACCCGAAGGAACCCCACACAAGCCTCATAGCATATCATTACATATCCTTGGTCGCAGAACAATTGAATGACATTTGAATAATGGAAATAAGGGAAAAGGGGACTAATGGAGAACTTTTCATATCATATAGTCAAGAGATAATATAATCAACTCATGGCATAAATACATAGCTTTGTCCAACAGCATCTCTACTATATAGATAATAGCGGGGGCCAAGACATACAACCAGGTTAAACCTCATAGTCATAAGTAAATGATAAAGTAAAGAGAATCTTAATACGTAGTGTGAGAGAATAGTCCTTGTCCCCAAAATGGAGGAATCACCAAAGGCTAACTTGAACAATCCATCTAGCCACAAGAAGACTCAATAAGAGCTCCGATTCCTACATAGTGCTATCATGTAGGCAAAAGTATGCATTAGTACGTTTGAATGTACTAAGCATGTGGGATGCAATGCAACATTAGAAAGGCATTATAATCCAAAATGCATAACAATGGGAAATAGGCATAATATAGCAATATGACATATATGATCAATGCATAAGTAAAACATGCTTAAGTAAATCATGCTCATATAAGATATCAAATGTAAAGAAGAGACCAAGCTAGCTTTCCAACCTTGGTTGGTTTATGATCTTCAAACCCCAATCATCCTAGGTGGTGAGGTATCAACCCCTCACATGGTTGATATTGGTCACACCCCAATCATCCTAGGTGGTGAAGTATAAACCCCTCACATAGCTGATGATGGTCACACCCCAATCATCCTAGGTGGTGAAGTACTATCCCCTCACATGGTTGATGTTGGTCACACCCCAATCATCCTAGGTGGCGAGGTATAAACCCTTCACATGGTTACCAGGGCTCTTATCCCCTCGGATTGGGCATGGTCTAGTGAAACACTTTATGTAGGATTCATCATAAGCTCTAATGTAATACCTCATATAGAAAAAATCATATACATAAGCTCATTTCAAAATCATAAGATCATTCGTATCATATCTCATGCTTTGGACCTTCAATTTCTCAAGAAAACATAATCAGACATTTTATCAAACACCTTGGGGGTGTGTAATGGGGTAAAAGATCATGCAATGTAAGATGAAATCATATAGGAAAATCAGTGGTAAAACCTTTAATCAACACCTTGCAACACCCCCAAGAGATTCACATCAAAACCCCTCATTAATTCCAACATTAGGTCCAAGATTTGAAGCTCAAAACAAGGTAAAACAACCATACTTTCATGAACTATAATCACTGTGCAGTAAATTTCTCAATATACAAGACTCACATGTAAAATCAACTTTAAATCATGTAATATTAACTAAAAGAGGATTTAGGCACCATGGATGGAAGGATCCAATGGTTCAACACCACATACCTTAGCTTTGGAAAGTTTCTTGAAGAAGACTTTAATGGAGACTTGAAGCTTGAGTGAAATCCTTGAAGAAATCCTTAAGATCGGTCTTGAGTTTGGGACTTGAATTTATGGTGCAATATGAGTCTAAATATTTGAGGGAGTTTGGGTAATGTTTAGGATGATATGAGGGTGAAATAAGGCTAAGTATATGTATTTTCAAGTGTGGGAACCCTTAGGCCCAATACTTACAAGTCTTGGATCGAAGTCAAGAGAAAGTAGGACAAAAATGGACTGCTCACTAGAAATTGCATTTTCTGCACGGGCGAGTTTTACGAAAATGGGCGTAAATTCTTCATCCAAACTCAAAATAAGGTAAATTAAGTGTGTTCGAAAGCTCATTCAAAGTTCTTTCAGTTCGTAGGTCGTGGGCCACCCTGTTCTTTGTGTGCTAAGAGATATGCCCCTTCAAAGTGGACCATCCTAAATTGCATATTTTACTATTTTCAAATTTTGATACGGTTATTCTAAAATTCAGTTTAGACGCATTGCCCACTCAATTTGACCTCCTAAACTAGAATATGAAGTCAGATTTTCAAAATAACAAGCAAATGTTTAGATATATAGAAACCAAGATTCTAGGCACTTCCAAGGCACGTTTTTGAGCACTTTTTTTTGGGCGGTGATTTCATTGAACTAAAAATTATTCTGTAATTAGAATTATTATTGGTAGTAGATGAGACCTTGAATGTCCCTTTTTGATAAATTAGATTTGGGGTAGTGTCTTTTGGTTTGACTAGTACACTGATTATGCCTATAAGTCTCATAAGTAAGATCTTTATTCGCTACTCTAATAGTTTTATGGTGGTTTTGGTGAAGATAAGATGGTTAATCTCTTAATGAGGTAGTGCATGTGAGTCATTTGAGGCTAGTATTACAACTTTAAGGAAGATGGTTGGATGCTAAGTAAAGAGATGGGAATTTTGGAGGTACAAGGTTGCCTTCCTAGGTTGTGTGGTGCCGGATGATGGTATTAAGGTGGAGCCTAGTAGGACAAAAGTTACTAGAGATTAGCCTAGATCTTGACTTCCTTGGGTATTAGGAGCTTCTTGGGCTTAGCGGGCTAATACCAGAGGTTGTGAATAAGTTATCTTCTATTACTTCTCCTATGACTTAATTGACCCTAGCTAAGGCCAATGTTGTGACCGACGTTTTGAGTAGGGTGATTTGATAGGTATGGGAGTTGCTATCTCTTGTGTGATTCCTTTGTGCTAATAAGAGTCATATGTGTGTCCCAGATGGTTGTGTTAGTGTATAGTGGCTAGAAGAGATCTATAAGGGTTTCCCTATGTTATCGTTGTGTAGAGTCTTATTTTGTGATCTCGGTTGGACTTAGTTTGAGGTGTTGGAGGTCTTGGGGTAGTTTGGGATACTTGTATAACATGCTTCCAATGAGTACAAAACCCATAAGCTTGTAATATGATGGTTGAGGATGGTTAATCAATTCGGTCAACTATAATGGGTTAGTCACTTCTCTAGTATTGATCTTTGGTATGGGTTTTGTCCCCAAGTGAGGATGAGGGTAGGTGATATCTCTAAGTGTCTTTTCGTACTAGGAGTGTGATCAAGTATTGATGGAGTTGTTTGGTTGACTTAGCACCGATGGTGTTTGTGGGTTCTTGAATAGGGTCTTAACGCTACCTTGATTTGTTTAGAGCTTGTGAATCATTTGATGGTAGTGTTGCAAGTATTAGAGGATAAAGGTTGTTTTCTAAGTATGATAAGTGTGCATTGTGGATAGCAAGAATGTGGTTAGGTTTCTCTACGGATTATGAAATGAGTGTGCATTATTTTTTCCCGGTTAGGCTCAAAATAGACTTTGGGCCTAAGGGTTCCCACACTTGAAAATACATATACTTAGCCTTATTTCACCCTCATATCACCCTAAACATTCCTCAATACTCACCAAAACACTTAGCCAAATATTTATTCCCAAATTCAAGTCCCAAAACTCAAGACCAATCTTAAGGATTTCTTCAAGGATTTTATTCAAGGTTCAAGTCTCTATCATCAATCTCTTTCAAGGGTCCGCCAAAGCTAAGGTACGTGGTGTTGAACCATTGGGTCCTTCCACCCATGGTGCTAAAGCCCTGTTTTACTTAATAATGCATGATTTAAAGTTGATTTTTTACCTGTGGGTCTTGTATATTGAGAAATTTATTGCACAGTGATTTTAGTCCATGAAGGTATGGTTGTTTCAGCATGCTTTGAACTCTAAATCTTTTATCTAATGTTGGATTTGATGTGAGTGTCTTGGGGTTTTGCAAGGTGTTGATTGATGGTTTTACAAAAGATTTTCTTGCATGATTTCATCTCTAAATTGCATGGTCTTTTATCCCCATTACACACCTCCTAAGGTGTTTGATAAAATGTCTGGTTATAGTTTCTTGAGGAAATGAATGCCCAATGAATGAGACATTATATGAATGATGCTATAATGATGAAAAGAGCATATGTATTTGATATAATTTACTATATGATGATGAAGTGAGCTTATGCATATGATGAACTCCATATAAATTGTTGCATTGGAACATGCCTGATCCAGGGGGACAAAAGCCCGGGTAACCGAGGGAAGGGTTTGTACTTCTCCATCTAGTGATTGGGCCGCATCATCACTAATCGAGATGGGGGTTTATACTCATCAATTGAGATGGGTGTTTGTGCTCATCCACCTAGGTGATGGGGCGGCATTATCACCAACTGAGATGAGGATTCGTACTCATCCACCTAAGTGATGGGGCAACATCATCACTAACCCCAAGGGGTTTATACCTTGGAAATCTAGCTTGGTCTCTTCTACACATATGATATTCTATATGAGCATGGATTACTTAACCATGTTTTACTTATGCGTTGATCATACATGTCATATTGCTATATTATGCCTATTGCCTATCGTTATGCATTTTGGATTATGATGCTTATTGCATTGCATCCCACATACTTAGTACATTGAAACATACCAACGCATGCTCTTTCCTACATGATATTACCATGTAGGGGCAAGAACTCCTATTGATTCTTCTTGTGGCTAGATAGATTATTAGAGTTATCCTTTAGTGAGTCCTCTATTCTAGGGACAAGGACTATTCTCTCACATTATGTATTAAGATTCTCTTTACTTTATCGTATACTTATGACTATGAGGGTGAATTCAATTGTATGTCTTAGTCCCCGCTATTATTTATGTAGTAGAGGTGTTGTTAGACAAAACTCTGTATTTATGCTATGAGTTAATTCTGTTATCTCTTGACTCTATGTTACGACAAGTTCTCCCTTAATCCCTTTAGCCCTTACTTCCATTCTTGAAATATCAATTAATTGCTTCCATGACTAAGGATGTGTGATGATATGCTTTGATGCTTATTTGGGTCCCTTCATATTCTCCATTCACTGGTAACATCTAGGCCCTATTTTAGGTCATGACAAACTTGGTATCAGAGCACTAGGTCGACAAAACCTAGGTGTCCAACATACCACGTCGATTAGAGTCTTATTTATGATGTTGTTGTACACCACAACTATGAGTAGGAGGCTAAGAGACAGTTTTAGGAAATATTTCCCCTCTTTATGATCTTTGTTGTGCTTTAGAATTGAGATAGGCTTTCTCCTCTAACGAATGTTCTTTTCTCTTCTAGTTAATCATGCCGTTTCAAGAGGAAGGCAAACGAAGGTAAGTTGAAGGTTTTGACGTTGATAGATCCTAGTTTCACTATTTTCTCACTATTCTTTTGGTTGCTAGTGGGGCTTCTTGTGAGCCCAAGGTGTTGTGTGGATCTTTGGTGTCTATCCTTTTGTTGGGTGTATTATTGCTAGGAGGTTCATTGACATGATCTAGGTTTGTATTGCATTAGGTCTTTGTTTGTGGTTGTTGGAATTGACAGGGTGGATTTTGATGTCATTATAGGGATGGAATTGTTGCATGCATGTTGTATTTTCATGGATGGTAGAACCCATAGAGGTAGCCCCAATTCCTTAATGAGCCCGTCTTTGAGTGGGAGGTTGTTAAATGGTAGCAAGGAAGTAGGTCCATTTTATGGCCTAAGGTACAACTGGCCTCTAAGGGGTTGCATTTGTCATCTTGTGAGAAATGGAGGTGTTGAACCTAAGTTGTTTTGTCTTTTGAATTTTTGTTGGTGGTGGATGAGGCTCTGAATGTCCTTTTTGATATTCTGAATTTTGGAGTAGTGTCCTTTGGTTTGACTAATACGCTGGTTATGCCTATAAGTCTCATGAATAAGATCTCTAGTCCTTACACTAATAGGTTTATGGTCGTTTTAGTTATGATAATGTGGTTCGTTCCCTAATGAGGTAGTGCAAGTGAATCATTTGAGGGCAGTATTACAAGTTTAAGGAAGAAGGTTGGGTGCTAAATAGGAGAGATGAGAATTTTGGTGGTAAGAGGTTGCCTTCCTAGGTTGGGAGGTGACGAGTGATGGTATTAAAGTGGACTTTAGTAAGACGAAGATGATTAGAGATTATCCTAGACCTTAGACTTCATTCTATATTATGAGCTTCTTGGGTTTAGTGGGATATTACAGAAGGTGTGAGTAGGGTGATTTGATAGGTTTGGGAGTTTCTATTTCTTTTGTTATCCCTTGGTGCTTGTAGGATTCATGTGTATATGGGTTTCATTCATGGGTTTCTTTCAGCCATGAAGCCCATTTTTCCTTTTTATGAAAATTGCATGATTTCAAGATGTATTTCTTATGGGTATTGATTATTATGAATATGAGCATGAAATATGTTGGGGTTTTGTTAAATATTGTTGATTATGCATAAATATCTATTATACTATGAAGTGATCTTTGTCTATTGAGATTATACATGATTCAACCTATGAAATTTATGAACTATTGTGTTGATATAATTTACAAGTTACCCATGATAGTGTTTTACTATGATGTTGGTGGGCTGGTTTACATGATTTTAAGATACATTGATTTCACTATTTCATGATCTATACTCTTGCATTTTGCATGATTTCAACATATCCTCATATGTGCCCACCCAGTATTTGATGAAATGCCAAGTTAGGAATTCTCAAGATCTGTACATGTTTTACAAGTCAAGTGACTTCAAGATGAATATAGGCTAATCAAGTATGTTATGCATTCATGAAATTACCTATGATTATGCAAATATGAAGTTAAGCCCTTTTCAAAAATTTATTTTCAAGAAAACCTACATGGATTTTACTTATTTTAATTTTAAATTTGAATATTATGATTCCTAAAATTCTATTGATTTTTAATGTGATTTAAACTGTTATATGAGGATTTACTTTGAGTTTATGAAGTTATAAGTATGCACCTTCCCCTTTTGAAATCATTTATGTATGAGAGATTACACTATGGATTTAAATATGGAATTAATTATATTTTTACTTCAACTTCACATTATAAATGTTGATTTTAAATGGAGTCTTAATTACCTATGTCATTTCCTCATTGTTCATAGCATATGCATTCATATACATAAATTATTTTGAAAATTATGTTATGGGTAAGCCAAATTTCATTTTATGATATGATATAGATAAAAGGTTGGTCATGACAATATTGTGATCACATATATGTCTTTGATTTGGCTCTTTAAGCATTTTGGCTTCTTGCACCATTTTGTATATGAATGGGCTATTCCTATATATTAGTATATAGACTATGAAATTATGTTTTGGCATTTAAGCCTAAGAATGCATTGCAATGATTTGGAAAATGACTATTGCCTCTTTGAAAGTATGTACCTGTATATTATAAGTGTTCTTGTGGGATGACAACTTAGCTTGTTATGTTGGGGGTCTTGGGGTAGTTTGGCTACTTGCATAGCATGTTTCCAATAAGTGTAGAACCCGTAAGGTTGTAATAGGATGGTTGATCTGTGTGGTCAATTACAAGGGGTTAGTCGCTTCACTAAGATTGATCTTTGGGTGAGATTTTTCCCCAAGGGAGCGTTATTAGTATCGGTGGAGTTGGTTGGTTGATTTATGCATTGGCTATGATTGTGGGTCTTTAGGATATGGTCTTAAAACCCTGCCTTGGTATGTTTGTGGTGGTCTCTATGATGGGGTATTGATTTGTTTAGAGCTTGTGAATTATTCGGCGGGTAGTGTTGCAAGTCTAGGAGGATGAGAGGTTGTTTGCTAAATGATAGGTGGCATTATGGGTAGCGAGAAGGTGGTCAGATTTCCTTAAGGAATATGGTATGAGTGTGCATTACTTTTCCCGGTAAGGCCAATGTTGCAGGTGGTGCTCTAGGTAGCCTAACATGTATGGATAGTGGTGGCAAGAAGGAGACTAGTGGGATCCACCAGTTGGTTAGATTGGAAGTAGGTTGAGGGAAGTAGAGAATTGTGGTATAGTGTTCTTAGTGGTTCCAAATCTTATTTGGTTGAGGGGGGTCTAGTTTAAGCGAGGCCTTGATTCTTCCTTATTAGAGTTGGATGTTTTGGGTGAGAAGACGAGAGAGTCGAGGTTGTCTCCCAAGTGGGATGGTGGCTATGGTACCAAGTGGGTTAGGTGAATTTAAGGTTGAAACTTGAGTTAAGGATTATGATTCCTTATAGAGTGTAGAGGGAGGTTGGTAAGGTTGCATAAGTTTGGGGATTTGCCTATGGATGTAGATATGGTTCACCCGATTCTTCATGCTTCTACGTAGATGGGATGTGTTGGTGACTCTAGTATTATAGAACTCTTTGAAGTTGTGGGTGAGGTAGACGATAAGTTCGCTTAGAAGGAGGTCCTAGTAAATGTGTTGGATGGATGAGTGGAGAGGTTGATTAACGGGGATGTGGTGTACATTAAGGCCCTTTGGAAGAGTGATCTACTCGTACGTGTTTCTTTTATTCTATTCAAGCTTATGATGACATGTCAAGTCCTATCTATGATTCTAAGTCTTATGTTTCAGCTCCTGTGTCATTCATATGCATTCATGTTAAAGTTAGCTAGTTTATGTTGATTTTACACATATGCCAACGTTTTGAAATGGTTTTTCAAAATGTACTGTTGCATTCTTGTTGGGTCTGATCTCTTTATGATTACTCTTCTCTTGCACGTTTCTTTAACAGTCGGGGACGAATGTTCCCAAGGGGGATATTGAAACGACCCAAAAAAGTGTTCGGAATCATAATTTCCATATATCTAAAAATTTGTCCGTTATTTTGAAAATCCGACTTCATATTCTTGTTTAGAGGGTCAAATTGAGTGAGAGATGGGTTTAACCCGAATTTTTTAGAGCAACCGTATCAAAAACTGAAAATCGCAAAAATGCAATTTTGGAGGGTCAAATTTGAAGGGGCATATCTCTTATCACACAAAAAACTGGGTAGGTCATGACCTATCAAATTAAAGCTCTTTTAATTAGCTTTCCAACGCACTTGGTTTTATCTAATTTTGAGTTCAGATGAAGGAGTTAAGCCCATTTTCGTGGAACTCATTTGTGCAGAAAATGCAATTCCAGTGAGCAGTCCGTTTCGGTCCTATTTTCTCTTGACTTCGGTCTAAGAGTTTTAAGTCTTGGACCTGAGGGTTCCCACATTTGAAAATACATATACTTAGCCTTATTTCACCTTCATATCATCCTAAACATTTCCCAATACTCACCAAATACTTAGCCAAATATTTACTCCCAAATTCAAGTCTCAAAACTCAAGACCAATCTTAAGGATTTCTTCAAGGATTTCGTTTAAGCTCAATTCTCCATCTTCAATCTCTTTCAAGGTTTCACCAAAGCTAAGGTATGTGGTGTTGAACCATTGGTTCCTTCCACCTACGGTGCCTAAACCATCTTTTACTTAATAATGCATGATTTAAAGTTGATTTTATATGTAGGTCTTGTATATTGAGAAATTTACTGCACAATGATTTTAGTTCATGAAAGTACGCTTGTTTTAGCATGATTTGAACTCTAAATCTTGGATCTGATGTTGAACTTGATATGGGGTTTTGATGTAAATGCCTTGGGGGTGTTCCAAGGTGTTGATTGATGGTTTTACAACAGATTTTCTTGCATGATTTCATCTCTAAATTTCCTCGTCTTTTACCCCCATCACACACCCCCAAGGTATTTGATAAAATGTCCGGTTATGGTTTCTTGAGGAAATGAAGGACAAAAGCATGAGATATGACATGAATGATGTTATAATGATGAAAAGAGCTTATGTATATGATATACTATACTATATGATGATGAAGTGTGCTTATGCATATGATAAACGCTATATAAAATGTTGCCTTACCATGCCCTATCCGGGGGGACAAGAGCCCGGGTAGCCCAGGGAAGGGTTCGTACTTCTCTACCTAGTGATGGGGCGGCATCATCACTAATCGATATAGGGGTTTATACTCATCAATCGAGATGGGGGTTTGTGCTCATCCACCTAGGTGATGGGGCGACATTATCACCAACTGAGATGAGGGTTCATACTTATCCACCTGAGTGATGGGGCAGCATCATCACTAACCCCAAGGGGTTTATACCTTGGAAATCTAGCTTGGTCTCTTCTACACATATGATATTCTATATGAGCATGGATTACTTAAGCATGTTTTACTTATGCATTGATCATATATGTCATATTGCTATATTATGCCTATTGCTTGTTGTTATGCATTTTGAACTATGATGCTTATCTCTTGTTGCATTGCGTCCCACATACTTAGTACATTGAAACATACCAATGCATACTCTTGTCTACATGATATCACCATGCAGGGACCAAAACTCCTATTGATTCTTTTTGTTGCTAGATGGATTTTTCAAGTTATCCTTTGATGAGTCCTCCATTCCGGGGACCATGACTATTCTCTCACATTATGTATTAAGATTCTCTTTGTTTTATCATATATTTATGACTCTCAAGGTGAGCCCGGTTGTATGTCTTGGCCCTACCATTATCTATGTAGTAGAGGTGTTATTAGACAAACCTATTTATTTATCCTATGAGTTTATTCCATTATCTCTTGACTCTATGTTACGACAAGTTCTCCCTTAGTCCCTTTAGCCCTTACTTCCATTCTTGAGATGTTAATTAATTGCTTTCGTGACCAAGGATATATAAAAATCTTCTATGAGGCTTGTTTGAGGTCCCTTCGGGTTCCCCATTCACTGGTCATATCAAGGCCCTTATTTGGGTCGTGACACATAACAACAAACTCATAATGCCCATATTTAGTTCGGAATGCCATTTTGGAAATATTACACTCCCTCACTTTCAATTAATTATACCCCGGCCGAAGATCAATCTTAGAGAAGTGGCTAGCCCGTTGAAAATGGTCAAACAAATCATCAATCCTTGGTAGAGGATACTTATTCTTGATAGTAACTCTAATAAGTTACCGGTGGTCAATACACATTTTAAGAGACCCATTGTTCTTCTTCACAAACAACACCGGTGCACCCCAAGGTGATAGGCTAGGCCTAATAAAACCCTTCTCCAACAAGTCCCTCAATTGCTCCTTTAACTCTTTTAAATCTGCCGGGTCCATATGGTAAGGGGAATAGAAATGGGTTGAGTATCGGGGAGGAGGTCTATACCAAAATATATTTCTCTTTTGAGGGGAACACAGGGAAGGTCATTAGGAAAGACATCGAGAAACTCACTAACCATCGAAACCGACTCTATAGGAAGGACTTTGGACTCAACATACCTAACCCTCACAAGATGATAGAGACACCCCTTAGAGATCAATCTTTGGGCTTTAATGCAAGAGATAAACCTACCCTTGAACAGCACATCATGACTCTCCCACTCAAGGACGGGTTAATTTGGGAATTGGAATTTGACCATACGAGTTCTACATTTAATAGAGGCGTAGTATGCATACAACCAATCCATCCCAAAAATGACTTCAAAATCAACCACATATAACTCAAAAAGATCACAAAGCAATAGTTTATGCAAGATATAAATGGGACAATTTCTATTGACCTTTCTAGTAACAATAGATGCACCGACAGGAGTAAACACCTCATAAGACTCACACAACATTCGGGCTTAATATGAAACATTTTGCCAATAAGAGGCTTAACAAAAGAAAGAGGGGAACCCAGGTCTATCAATTCTTACACATCAAAATCAAAGACTTTTAACATACCGATGACGACATTGGGAACCCCAGCAACCCCTTGCCTCCCATGTAAATCATAAAACCAATTGTTCCTTGGGGAACCATTTTGTTGGCCTCCTCTACCCAAAGGATGAACATCCTTACCCTTGTTGCGATTTTGTGGACAATCAATCATATGTTGGTACTTCGCCACAACCAAAACAACCATTGGTAACCCTCAAGCAAGGGCCACCATGACCCTTACCACACTTTGGACATACGAGTCTAGGCATCACACCACCACCCTCTTGGGGCCTTGGGTAGTCATTGGAAAATCTCCCATTAGGAGCATGAGAAAACCCTTGGACCTGGTGAAATCGGCCACCCTTGTGACTTTGGAACTTACCATCAAAATGGGCCCTCTTGGCCTCGCGACCTTTCTCTTCCAGTATTTCTCCCCCTCTAATTGTTCGTATAAGTCATCAAGCAGGAAAAATCCATGTCAATAATCAACATAGCAGCACAGAACATTCTTCACTTACCAAATCAGATACACCCATCATAAATTTATTTATTCTAAACCTCGAGTCGGTGCCCAAGTGTGGAGCATATTTTGAGATTGGTTGAACTTGAGGGCATACTCCCTCACACTCATAGACCCTTGCTTCAAGTTCATGAACTCTACCAATTTGGCTTCCCTAAGCTCAAGAGGAAAGAACACATTGTGGAAAGCCTCCTTAAACTCCTCCCATATGATCACATTGTTGTTCCCCTTCTCCTCCTTCCATTGAGTGTACCACATGTGGTCTACCCTCTTGAGTTGGTAAGCTGCTAAGTCTGCCTTCTCTTTCGACCTCACACCTATAATGGACAACACTTTGTATAACTCATCAATAAACTTTTGAGGGTCCTCATTCACCTTAGACCCATTGAACCCTGGAGGGTTTATCCTTATAAAGTCTCTCACCCAAGAATCCCACTATGAGGGGCTTAGACCTCTTGGTTGGGATGATTAGCCATAACTTCTGCTAGCAAAGTGAGAGCATCCCGGAGCTCACCATGAGCTAGTTGTTCCTCGGGTGTGTAGGCTCTTCTTCCTCTTGTATTAGGCATGTTCAGCATAGCGAAGAACAATCATTAGGGGGAAAACTTACCTTAACTTCTATAGCATGACATTGAGTAAGAAGAAGGGAAACATTTCCTAAAATGTCTCATAGCCTCTTACTCATAGTTGTGGTGCACAACACAACCATGAATAAGACTCTAATCAATGTGGCATATTGGATGAAAAGGACCATTAACAACCTGGTGCTCTAGAACCAAGTTTTTCTTGACCCAACCTTAGGGCCTATACATGAAACCGCGCATGGGGAACCCGAAGGGACCCCAATCAAGCCTCTTACCATATCATTACACATCTTTTATCGTGGAAACAATTAAATAACAATAAAATAGTAGAAATAAGAGAACATGGGGCTAAGGAACATCCTTCATATCATAAAACATCATAGTGTCAAAGAGAGTCAAAGCTCATAACATCATTACATAACTTGTCCAACAACACCTCTAAATATAGAACTTAGTGGGGGCCAAGAAAAGCGACTGGACTCACCCTCATAGTCAAAGCATACCATGAAGAAAAGAGAGTCTATACATAGCATAAATCAAGAGAAGCATGTCCCCGAAGTTGAGGACTCACCAACTTGTTTTGAGAGATATCACACTAGCCACGTGGAGGAGATGGACGGTCAAGTGGGGATCCGGGTCCTACATGGTAGCATTATGTAGGCATAGAGTATGTGTTAGTACGTTAAAATTTACTAAATATGTAGAATGCAATACGACAATAGATAGGCAACATAGTCAAAATGCATAGTTAGACAATAGATGAACATATAACAATATGGAATGAGTGAATGGTACGTGAAGTAAAAATGCTTATATATAGATCATAATACAAGTGTAGGAAAATAGACCATCATCATAGACTGAATAACTTAGTACTTGGAATCCAAGGTAGACCACCCCTTAGAAGTGATTGAGGTACTAACGCCTCAATTTATTGATAGCTTACCACCACCATCTAAGGTGATTGAGGTACCAAACTCTCAATTGGTTGATGGCTTACCACCTCTATCGTAGGTGATTGAGGTTCCAACCCCTCAATTGGTTGATGGCTTACCACCCCATCTGAGATGATTGAGGTACGAACCTCTCAATTGGTTGATAGCTTACCACCCCCATCCAAGGTGATTGAGGCATCACCCCCTCAATAGGCTATGGTCAACTCACAATACAATAGATACTTCTCATGAAATCAACACATACATATTATCCTTGTATCATCATAAAGTCAATTAACTCATATGCAAAACATTAGACCTTTAACAACTTAATATACATTAACCAGACATTTCATAAAACACTTGGTGGGTGTGCAATGCTAGTGTAAAACCATGCAATTCAAGAGTAAAATCATGCAAGTAAATTCAATGCTAGTGGTAATACCCTCAAGCAATATACATCAAAACCCTTCAACAAATCTCAAGATAGATCCAAGATTCATATCTCAAAACATGCATAAACAATCACACTTTTACAAACCCTAACATAGTTCATAGCCAAATTCATAAGGGAAGACCCATAAGTAAAATCAACTTAGAAACATGTAATTTAGGTAAAAAAGAAGCTTGGGCAGTGAAAGGACCCAATGCTTGAAACTTACATACCTTAACTTTGGAAAATTCTTGATGAAGATCGGAAACAAAGACTTGAAGTTTGAGTGAAATTCTTTAGATCCGAATGAGTTTTGGGACTTGAAATTTGGGGTGAAATATTTATCTAAGTATTTGAGAGAGTATTGGAAAATGTCTTGTATGATATAAAGGTGAAATATGGCTAAGTATAGGTATTTTCACACATAGGAAGACTTAGGCCCAAGACCCAAAAGCCCTGTACCGAGATAAAAATCATTGACAACAAAATACACAAGTTCGTGTCTGATTCACGATGCATACCTATGGTGGAGGAAAATTTTACACTAGTCCGTGATGGAGGCACGTCGCGGTACCATCTCGGACAGACATTAGATAAGCAAAATTATGGATTTTTAAAATTTGATATGGTTACTCTAAAATCAGGGTTCGACCTATTTCTCTCTCAATTTTGACCCCTAATCAATAATATAAAGTCAGGTTTTCAATATCATTAACGACTTTCTATATATATGAAAATTACGATTTCAAGCACTTTTGAGGAAAATTTTCGAGCACTTTTTAAGGTTGTTTCAGAGGGTCAAGCACCTCAAGAGCTTATGGATGAGCCTATCTCTGATTGTGAATCTCTTACAGCCTTTACCATACTTGCTCAAGTGGTGACTACTCAGACCAGGCAGGCTAACATTCCTCGGGATCATACTCTGGCTTCTAGAGTAAGGGATTTCACCTAGATGAATCCTTAGGAGTTCTTTTGGTCTAAGACTGACGAGGATGCTTAGGAGTTTATTGATGAGCTCTCCAAAATATTAAATGTCATGGGTGTCACTTCTAAGGAGAAGGCTAAACTGGCTGCTATCAGTAAAAGGATGTAGCACAGGTGTGGTGTACTCGGTGGTCTATGGAGAGGGTTTGTGGCGATGCTGTTAATTGGGAAGAGTACAAGCTTGCCTTTCTAGATCATTTCTTCCCACTTGAGCTCAGGGAAGCCAGGATGACCGAGTTTATCAACCTGAGACAAGGTAATATTAATGTGAGGGATTACGCCCTCAACTTCATTAAGCTCTCCAAGTATGCTTCGACACTTGTGGATGATTCCTGTGCAAGAATGGACAAGTTCATTTCTTGTATCTCTAACTTGCTTATACAATAATGCCGTACGACTATGCTTAATCTGGATATGGACATCTCTAGACTTATGGTTTATGCTAAACAAATCGACGGGGAGAAACTCAAGGGGAGGAGAGTGTATGATCTTAAGAGGTCCCATTTTGATTGTGGTTCTCCGGCTTTCAGAGTGGTAGTTTTGATCACTTCAATTGGTTGGCTATCTTTGACTATCATTATGTGAGTTGGTTATGTAATTCATGGTTTAGATATATGTTATGATGGAAAGATCCTTAGTCCCGAATTGCCCAATAGAGTGAATCTTACTTTCCCGCTCATAGAACTATGTGTTTACTTTGTGTACGCTTCTGAACCGATGATGCGTGTTTTGGTATCTTGAGGCTTGTTTGGAAACTTTCAGTTTCCCATTCGCTGTGTCACATCTAGGCCCTAGGTCCAGGTCGTGACACCTAAGTTTGATGATTTTTTTGAAAATTATGTTTGTGTTGCATTTTTGCATTCATGATTGGTTCATGACCATGTTTCTACTCTACTCAAGCTTGCTTCTGTTTCATTTGAGGATGAAGGACCCAAAGGGGGAGATACTGTAACACCTTGCATGTTGAAAAGCCTGGATAATGAAAAGTTGTGAAATCGTGAGATCGGTTGGCTTTATAAGCCAATCTACAGCTTATGGATTAGACCATGAGTTGTAGAAAGGTCTCATGGTTGAATCTCTAAAAAATTATTAAAGATTTTGGTCACTGGAATTTACTCTTTAAGGATTAGGATAGTCGTGAATGGATCCACGACTCTTGGACTAGATCATTAAAGTTACCCTGAGAATATGAAAGTTTTTCTAAGCTGGGGAGGTTCCACGAAGGGATTTACTATACCTAAATGAAACTACGGACCATACTGTTGGTTTGCCGTTTTTAAGGTGCAATTTGCGGTAGATAAAGTTTTGTGACATGTATTCTTTGAGATCCAAGAATGACTCGTGGTTTGGATTACAACCCCTGAATGGGGGTCTCATAGATAACACTAACAAATTTTAAATGAAGGGCTTTTTGGTCATTTCCAATTCATTCAACTCCTAAACTCTGCCGTTTTGACCCTTTTAACTAAATTTACCAACCCAACTCCTTCAAAATTTATTCCTAAATCATTATATCTCGTTCACTCTCAAACCCTTTCCTAATGTTTCAAAAATTCTCTCTCTAAGGATTCTCTTTATTAAAGCTAGGGTTTGAAGGTTTGCCTAAGGAATTTCAAGAGTTTCCTTTTGGAAATTTAGGGATTCTCACTTAAGATAAGTAGGAGTTCATTCATGGACTAGATTAATCCAAGAAGCCTGACTCAGTTTATCCCTTTTTCTCAAAAGTTTGAGCATGGACTTTTATGGGCTTTTATGATGACATTCCAAATTGTTAGATTATGAATCCTATCATGAAGGATTACATGATTTTTATGATTTTCAAGTGAATTAAAGTGATTTCCAGTATATGATGGTTGTGACTTATTAAAAAGATGTGGGTTTCTTTACTAATAATCCAAATTAATTACAATTGCATGATTCCTCGATAATTTTTAATTTGATTGTATGATTTTAGATCAATTGCTCATGAACCCATACATGGATCTAATTTCCGACGATAAAGCTATGGTTTTCATGAACTATGATTCTAAGTATTAATAGTATGTTTTAATGAAGATAATGATGATGCTATGATGACGAGGGTGACTTTAGACCCTAATGATGATGTTAAGATAGAGAGTACACCCATACTATATGAAAGTTATGTAGATGGATTATTTCTACGATCTTAGATGTTTTCATGAAGTTATGACGCCTATTTTACAAGTTACGAAAGTATGATTTTGATAAAGTATGAAATATATTCAAACCTATGATATGCATGATTATGTATTTCATGGGATATCACATCGCACCGAATGAGCTTGTATGAGAGGTACTATATCCAAGGGTCCTTATATAAATCTTTAAGTCCCATAACAATGTGCCACATAGGTTTATGAGTGTATGTCTACATGGTATTACGTTAGTGGATCCACACATGTAAAGCATACACCAAAATGGGATGGATCCTGTAAGGATAATGTTAAAGCATCCACCAAAAATAGGAAGGATCCTATAACGAGAGGTATAGTCTAACTTGGCTAAGTAGACTGCTCTTCCTCTAGTTTAGAGGCAACTCGAGATTCCATGTAATAGTATGCATGGTCTTATTCCCAAATATGTATGCTAGGATTATGAAATGTTTTGATGATGCTTCTACTCATGATTTTAAACATTCATTGTTTAAATGTATCATGTCCTTATTCTATTGATAACGATTATGTGTATTGATATTATGTTATGATGTTCCCTGATTAACAAAATACTAACATACATAGTACATTCACGTACTAACACAATACATCTTTGCCTACATGATTTAACCACGTAGGGATGGACTCCATTTCGTGGCTAGATTTGGATGTGAGCTTTGAAGACTCGTTAGTCACTTCCCATGCTTCTAGAACAACCCCTTTCATGTGATGTTTTCCTTATATTGAGACTTTATGATTTCATTGTTATTCATTGTTAAGGATGAGCTAGTAGCATGTTCTAGTCTCCACAAATATCCTTATGTAGAGGCATGTATGGAGTATGATGTTGTAATTCCCCTAACCGAAACAGTGAATTGATATTGACATCTTCCGCTTGCTATTCTCTTATGATTTTCTTACTTCACCTTATGTATAATCAAGAGGCATAGATGAGGAGCCTTCGGATGTCACATTCACTATGTCACAGCTAGATCTTAGATTCAGGTCATGAAATTCCTAACATTTAGTAAGCATTCAAGGATAATGAGATGTAACACACCACATGTCGGAAAGTTGAAAATTTGAAAATTTGTAGAAAATTTGGACTGACAGGACTACACAAGCCTATCTATGGCTTGTGGTTTGTTCCATGGATCGTAGGCAAACCTTATAGTTTTGATTGTAACATAGTGCGGTTTTTAAAAATTGGGAAGTCAATTCAAGAGGTCATTGTAGGAATCGTACTTTGAATTGCAACATGTACATGTGGGTCATAGATGGATTTTTTGAAACATGCATTTGGTTAACTGTTGAGTGAAAGAACGAAGCCAACATACATATCATAGTTCATTTTACGTCTCGTAAATGCGGTCCATAGTTAGGGGCAGTGAAGAAAATATTTCTAAGTCTGAAGGTCAATCTACGAGTGATCTTCATGACCTATAAACGAAATTATGAATCGTAAAATAAGTTTCATGGATGAGGGTTCAGAGACATATTCACAGACCAAAAAGTATAACTAGTACAAAATCATGGTTCATTAGTCATAAGCGGATCTACGACTTGTAGATCACATTCCAGAATATTGACCTCATAGTTTTAATAAAGAGATTTTTGGACCTTTCCTACCTGTTGAAGCCAAAAACTACATCATTTTGACTCTATAACTGCCCCTAACCATCTCAAACCTAATAAAACTACTCTCATTCTCCACCAATCTTATTCACACTCAAATCCCTCAAATAATTTCTAAGTCTTTTTCTCAAAAAAGATCTACCATTGAAGCACGCTAAAGCTCCAAGTATCCCCAAAAATTAAAGATCACATTCCTTTAATCTCTAGGACTTCCATTATTAAGGTATGTTGGGTTTCATACATGGACCTATTTCATCTGTGGGGCCCAATCTAAACTCAACCTTTCCTCAAATATCAAGCATGCATTTTATGGATTTTCACGATTTCTCTTTAGATACTTGAATTATGATTATTTCTTGATCAATTTACTTATATATACATGAATTATGTTAATTTACAGGAATTACAGGATTTCTAATTGATTTTTAAGAGATTTCAATTACATGTTAATTAGGGCTTATGAAGTTGATGTGGGTTTTCTTACTTATGATTCAATTTGATTACAGTTGCACTAATCTTACATGAATTTCTGTTAATTCCATGAGTTTAGACTCAATTGTTCATGAACCCATATGTTGCCCTAGTTTCCATGTTAATCTATAATTCATGAATAAAAGATTCCAAGTATGAAAATATGCTTATGATCATGATTATGGAAGGGTGACTTATGACACTATGTTATGCAAGATGATAAGATTGGGAGTATACACACACTTTATGCAAGATATTTAGATGTGTTATTCTTATGAATGGAATGGATTTGCTTGGCTATCATATCCATCTTACAAGATATGAAAGTATGATTTTAATGAGTTATGAATCATGATGGTTACTATATATATCTATTGCATGTTATGTATTCTTAAGGATTGACAAGCACCGAATGAGGCTTGAGTGAGGGGCACTATCCCCATGGTCCTTACATAAATATTCTTGTCTCATAACTAATGCCACCGTAGGATTATGTGCCTATATGATATAGGTAGTGCATCCACATATACAATCACCTTAAGACACTTATTTAGGTGGAGTAAAGCCCACAAGATGAGGTATAGTCTACTTCGAATATAGGCAACTCTATCTCCAGTTTGGAGGCAACATCAGGATTCCATGTAACAGTCCGCGTGGTTGATAATATTCAAACATATTTCCTTTTTGAAATATGGATGATCATTAGCAATATATGAACCCAACTAAGAGTCTGGGTCGAATCCCACAGGGAATAATGCGAGGGCTAGTGAAGTGATCAAGGACTACGAGATAATAATTCAAATTAGAAAAGAAAACCCATTATAACCAACAAAGGGGGGAATTAAGATACAAACTAAAACTAAGAAATCGGGGCAAGGGTATGTCGTCAAGCAAGGAAGCAAATGATATTGAGGAAATGGGATATAATTTAAAACTCAAACGATCTAGTACATATAGCTTCTATTAGCACCTATGGGTAGTCTAAGATTGCTTGTACTACAACCTCCTATCATATGAGGGTAATGTTCCACATGAACAGGCTAAGTATCACCTTCCACAATATTATATGACCTCATCGAGGCCTAAGTAGTTGATAAGCAAACATTCCTAAAATTGTAGTCATTGAATCCTCGATTAGACATTCAATCAAAGCATAAATTCATGACTATCACACAAACCCTCCATTTCAATTACTCATTCTCATGAAAGAATCGATGCCCTAAGTTATATTCAAGTTCGCAATCTCAAATTATAAAATAAACATGAAGGTAAGCATGAACCCCCAAAATCAATTAAGCTAAATTGAAGCAAATTAAGGGAGAAGCCCACTTGATTTGCAAATATATAATCAACTAAGTGTGAAAGTAAGAATTTAAATCATTATTTCCCATATATAGATACAAATCCAAAACTTACTACATCTACAATTTATGACATTCAAAACATGGAAAGGAAGAGTGAGTGAATGATTTTTACAATAGAATCTCACACTCTTCAACCCCCTCAAGAAATTGTAGAAAAGTTGCACTTCAATCCTCACCCAAAGCTAAAATCCTAATTTAAGATCTGTTCTTCTCTCAAAATTATGTGAATAATCTTAAATTATCTCCAGTGACAGTCGAATGAAGGGTTGGGTGTGCATGTATATTAAATTTGGATCAAAATAGTGAAATTTCAAAACTACCCAGATGCCAGTCACAATAATAATCCGCATTCGGATAGGTCAACATGTGTTAACACATTGTGTTTGCGCCTAAGCTCTCCATGTTGGTAAAGAATAATGAGTTGGTACTCCGCCTACGCGCTTCTGCTGGGTGCGCTTGCGCCTTTAAATATTCTAGTGCTCCGCGTTGCGGGCCTGAAGGTTGTGTTCACGAAGCACAAAGGGATGCCAAGTAATTTCTTTTCTTACTTTTAAGATCCTTTATCTTAATCCATTAGATTAACAACAAAAAATCATAAAAAAAGAGCAATAAATGATTGTAATTTCACCGTTCATCAATACCCCTAACTTAAGACTTTACTTTTCCTCAAGAAAAACAAAACCAAACTCAAGAGCTATCAATTTAAGCACAACACAATCCCAATTCACTTTCACCAACTCAATCATAACAATGACTTTGGTTGGTACAAATAATTAGCACAAGTATGTGATTATTTATCAAGAAACTCCTTCAATTTCAAAAACATCTTACAAGTCAAAATCAACCTCCAAGAATGATCAAGCAACAACAACAATACTCAAGAAATGACTCAAATTTCCAGTCAACTAAACAATTTCACTTGACTCAACCTTGAAAGTGTGAATTTCACAAACCCATTTCTATTTTCATGTCTCACAAAAAGAAAGAAAATCACCGAAAGACACACAAATATATAAACTAAACAAGGGACAATGACTCAAATATTCATTTTCTATCAGAGGACATCTCATGCACACAAATGCCACAGCATAGGCTTGCCCATATTTTCAATCAACATTGACTCACTCATCTGGTTAGAAATCCCAAAGGTCTTTATCAAGCTTGTCATGTAGGTTTTGGAGTAGGGTAGGATACAAATTTTGACTATAGTGGCTAACCCTCCTTAAACTCTTCACACAACATCCATTTTTTTTATGTTTTCCACTCTTTTCTTCAAGTTTCACACCAATGCATATTTCAAGTTTATTTTTCCAACTTTGATGTCCCTATAGCAACCATTTCTCAACTTTTTGGAGGATTCACTTCGTCCAATCATTTTCTTCTTCACTTTTTCTCTTTTTCTTTATTTTTTAAAAACATTTTTTTCTTTTCTTTTCTTACTCTTTTTCTTTTATTCTACTTTTCTTTCTTTTAACAATCTCTCAAGCGGTAGAATCCTTCCTAATCCTCCATACCACCCCCACCTTCGGCTTAAAGCCTCACTTATCACATGTAATTTAAGTTCAAGGAGGGACAAAGGTTTAAAACAAGGTAGTCTTTAAAAAAAGAGTCAAGACTTGCAGTTTAGGTTGCCAACAAAAACTTTAAGGCTCAAAAGGGGACACAGAGATATAATCAATGCAAATGTGAATTTATTTAGGCCAGGTGGACTCAAAATAAACGAAAGAATGCCTGAGGTTATTTTTTCCAACCAAACTCCATCAAGACCAACCGAGTATGTTCAAGATGATTTAAGTGAGGACGAGGAATAGAATAAAAACTCAACACACCTAACATGCAAAATAATACGGAAAGGTTCAGTTTCACTCTCAAGTCAAATACAAGGGACTCATTTATCTATTTATCTAGTCATCTAACAAGTAAGAGTCATAAAAACAGTCAAAGTGTTGTCCCAAAATCATTCAATTATGCCTCATCACACAATTCACAACACTTGAATAAGTATAGTAGAACCAAATAAGTCACAATCTACCAGTCAAGCACCAACAAGATCAATGGCTACTCAAATTTCACCGAACCATAAAATAACCATACACTCATAGTTGATCAATTATTTATTCATAAGAATGCCATCACTCAATCCATCATCATGAATCGCCAATCTTACAAACCTACTGAGGCAAGATACTTAAAAAATAAAATAAGCAAAAATCAAGAAGCTACCAAATCTAATCGAACAACTTATCGAATCACAATATTAACAAGCCCAACAAGGGCACATCACAGTCATTATTATCAAAGGCTGATAAGGGAACATCAATCATCCAAAATAAACATCTCCAGATACAGACCATCAATCGAAAATTCAAAATACTTAAGACAATCAATCTATGAATTAGAGTCTGAATACACTAATCAAATCACCATTTAGTAGTACCCCAACTAAAAATTATATTATGTCCTCACCATACAATCAAAAAATAAAAGAGAATACGAGGGACTCTTTGAAAGCATCATCACTCGATAGATCCAGAGGATAAAACCACATCATCATCATCATCATAATTTGAAGAACTAGACATATATAAATGCCTTAACTTGCTCATCATCTAATTTAGGAACTTGCTATTCTTCTCCTTCTCATGTTCCCAGAACATCCTCTTATGCTAATTTATCTTTCTTTGTCCCTAACTCATATGCTTGAGATGGTCACTCAAAGCCCTCTGAGCAGTTAAAACTGAAGCAAGTGTAGGCTGATCATCTGTCGTAGCTCTTGGTGGGCAAGTAGGAATGCCCAAAACTAGCTGCCAAATCTTACCATCCATCCCATGGATCTAGGAGAGAAGGTACCTCATATTAAAACAACCAAACTAAAGCGCTCCTGTAGAAGTGGAAGACCTTACAACGATAGTGGATGAACCTCATACCTCTGAACCTGGCTTGGTAAACTAGCAAGAAGAGGGATCTATAACATCAATCCTCCTTTTCTTCTGCCTTCCTCGGCCACCTCTCTTCTTCAATGGGTGAATTTTTTTGGCTAGCTTCTTTTTCTTGTCAATCAATCGGGTGGCTACCACTGCCTCATAGCATAAACTTGTAATCAAAGAGGGGTAGACCAAACTCTTGGCCCTCTCACCGGCTATCTCAGTTGTCTAGTCCATAATCACCTGCCCGACATTAATGTGTAGTCCATCAAAGAGTGCAACTATGAAAAGAGCATGACCTAGAGTCACCTTGGTGTCATGTGTTTAGGGGATGACTCTGGGACATACAATAGAAAGCCATGACTTAGTCTCGACTGTGAACTCATGTGAATCGACCCGTCTATGTGTAATGAACCACTTCAAAGGAACCATGTTGTGTAACTTGTCAACTAGCCATTGGACCCCAATGTCATGACCCAAGCCTAAGGTCTAGACGTGAAATGGAGCATGGGGAAACCTGAAGGTACCCCAATCAAAACTTTTAACATATCATTACACATCCTTAGTCTCGAACACAATAAAATGACATCAAGAGATAGTAAATAGGGATAAACGAGTCTAAGGGATAAATTTTATATCATAAACATCAAGAGTCACGAGAAAGTCAGGCTCATAACATTATATATAACATATCCAACAACACCTCTAACCATAGTACTTACGGGGGGCCAAGACAAGCAACAAAGCTCACCCTCATAGTTACAATATATAATGAAGAAAGAGAGTTGTAATACATGACATAAGAGAATAAATATTGTCCCCGAAATGGAGGACTCACCAACTAGCTTGAGAGAAGTGGTACTGGCCACGTGAAGGAGGATGATCATATGGGGCTCCGGTCCCTACATGGTAACATCATGTAGGCATAGAGTATGTGTTAGTACGTTTGAATGCACTAAGCATGTAAAATGTAATGCAACAAGAGATAGACAATATAATCGAAACATATAATGATAAGCAATACATAACATAATAATTATATGACATGTATGATCAATGATTGAGTAAAGCATGCTTACATATAACATAATACATGGTAAGAAGAGACCATCACTATAGAACCCATAGTTTACCAAGATACAAACCCTTTTGGTTGGTTGGTGGATCGTCGCACTCTACCACCCTTGGTGATTGAGGAACTAGCCCTTCAAATCAGTTTCCAAGGTACGAACCCCTTGATTGATTGGTGGATAGTCGCACCCTACCACCCCCCAGTGGTTGAGGTACTAACCCCTCAACCCAGTTATCAAGGCATAACCCCTTGAGAAGTAACAAGGTACAAACCCCTCAACATGTTTATGTGGGCTCTTAACCCCTCGAGTAAGGCATGGTCACTTTCCAACACTGTATAGGAGAATATCATATACATACATTTCTTTCATCATCATAAAGTCATTCAACTCATAAGATATGCATTGGACCTTCAATTACTCAAAATAAATTAACCCGAATTTTATCAAATACTTGGCGTGTATGTAATGCTAGTGTAAAACCATGCGATTTAAGAGTGAAATCATGCTAGAAAATTCAGTGTAAAACCATCAATAGATACTTAATAACACCTTCAAGCAATATACATGAAAACCCTCCATAAAATCTCACAATATATCTTAGATTCATAGATGAAGACATGCTAAAATAATCACAATTTTTTGAAACCCCAACAGAGTGTGCAGTGGAATTCATAATAAGTAACACCTATGAGTAGATCAATTTTAAATCATATAATTTTAGGTAAAAGAAAGCGTGGGCATCATGGGTGAAAGGATCCCACAAAATAACACCACATACCATAACTTTGGAGAATAAATTGATAAAGATTGGAGATAGAGAATTGAAGCTTGAGTGAAATCCTTAGAGCCGGATGAGTTTTGGGACATGAATTCTAGGGTGACATATGAGAAAGTGTTTAAGTGAGTATTGGGAAATATTTTGAGTGATATGAAAGTGAAATATGGCTAAGTAAAGGTATTTTCATGCGTGGGAGGACTTAGACTCAAGACCCAAGAGTCTTGGGCCAAGAAAACAAACAGTCAAAAAAATAGGCATCTTTGCGCCCTAGCCACGTCGCGCTAGGGGCACGGAATGCTCTCTAGAATTTGCATTTTAGAAAATTGAAGTTGTAAATTTGATTGCTCTAAAATCAGCGTTAGACCCATTACCACTCAATTTGACCCCCTGATCAAGAATATGAAGTCAAATTTTTTATATCACGCACGGAGTTTGAAATATACAAAATTACGATTCCAGACACCTCCAAGGCACATTTTCGAGCACTTTCTGGGGTAGTTTGAATATCTCCCCTTGGGAAAATTTATCCCCAAATATAAAAGAAACGTATATGAGAAGAGTAAATATGAAGAAATTAGCTCCAACAAGAATGCAACAATAAACATAAAACGCCATTTTCAAAATATCAATCTAAGTTTAGAATCACCCTAAACGTTGTCAATATAAACATGAATGCATGCAAATGACTAAAGGGCTAGAACATGAGACATGAAATCACATAGGAAACTTAGAATAAGTACCTTAGGATTGAGTAGGATGGAAGAAATAAGGATATCATTTTTGCATGTCCACTTCGGCCTCCCATCTAGCACTTTCGACTTGTTGATTCCTCCAATGGACCTTAACGGAAGCAACATCCTTGTTCCTCAACCTCTTCACTTGTATATCTAAGATCTCTACTGGAACTTCTTCATATGTCAAGTTGTCTTCAACTACCACCACAACATCAAGAGGCACAATAGCCTTAGGGTCACCCATACACTTCCTCAACATAGACACATGAAAGACTGGATCAACCAATTCCATTTCACTAGGAAAATCCAACTGTTAGGCCATCTTACTAATCCTCCTCATCGCTCTATAAGGACCCATATATCTAGGGCTTAACTTACCCTCCTTCTCACATTAGCATAAGACTTTTGGCGACTTTGGGCTGTTTTCAACCTTTCTCTAATCATTGTTACCTTCTCCATAGCATCCATAAACAGATCAAGACCCAACAAAGCCATGGCGATCTCCAATGTCTACCAAAGAGGGCCTCAAAAGGAGCCATACCAATGCTAGAATGATAGCTATTGTTATAAGAAAATTCAATCAATGGAAGATGATCATCCCAGCTACCCTTGAACTCCAAAATACAAGCCCTAAGCATATCCAACAAGAGTTTGGATAGTTCTTTTGTCTTGGGTATTAGTTTGAGGGTGGAAGGCTGTACTAAGTTTAACTTTGGTACCAAGACCCATCTGGAAAGATCTCCAAAAATGTGAAGTAAATTGAGAACCACGATCCGATATGATGGAAAAAGGAACCCCATTGTCATGCCCTAAAGTCCCATTAGGGCTGACTGGCAACCGGTGCCGATAAGGCTCGGCAGAACCAACCTGTAACTATGCACTTTCTATACATACTATAAGGGGTTTCTGCGTTTAGCATGGCTTTAAAAAGGTAAACAGTGATAACAAGTCAAAAGAAAATGCATATGACTAGGCCGTTGGGGCCACGGTATTTAAAGTATGAGACTTGACCAAACATTACTTTACATAGTCTACAAAGCCTCTAAATAAATAAAAACATCTGATAAGGGTCGGGACATGCCCCGCCTCAACAAACTGTGCAATAAAAACACGTAATCTCTAGACATATACTAAGCCCCGAAGCAACCTGGAGCTTGGTGACAACAACTGAATATCCTGTACTCCTGCTGGGGAGATCTACTAGCACCTGTACCTACAGCATGAAATGTAGGTCGCCCGTAAGGCATGTCAGTATGAGATAATGTACTGAGTATGTAAGGCAGGAAATACTGTATATGATATAACAATTCAAGTGAAACTGTACACTGGTGTAGCATAAAAGACCACCTTTAGTTATACTGTGGGATCATGTACTTTATGTGCTT
>JAABOM020058306.1:0-14084 GCA_011800125.2 Solanum clarkiae | reverse complement strand
TGATATCATTTAGGGTAAAAAGTCAAAAATGCCCTTAAACGATATGAAAGGAACAAAAATGTCCTTTATTTACATTTTGGTCCAAAAATGTCCTTCTCATAGTTAATTTGGTCAAAAAATGACCTTATTGTTACCAAATGGTACGAGTGGGTTTGTAGGAAGCCCGCTAAGAGTACCAGATGGCCCGCCGCCGCCGCAAAATGCCTGGTAGGATTTTATGGGTCAAGGAATAGGAAACATGCGATTTGGATAGTTTTTCATGGGTGTTAGCCCATAGAATCTGGCATTGCTGAAGGCTCCGGTGCAAGTTTCTCAAAAAATCATATGTGTCGGTCTGTTAAGAGCCCTCCAAGAGTCTCAGGTGGCCTGACAGCATAAGAGGACGCGTGGTATGATTTTATGGGCTAAAGAATAGGAAACAAACGATTTGGATAGTATTTCGTGGGTGTTAACCCATGAAATCTGGCGCTGTCGGGTACTCTGACGCAACTTTTCTAAAAAATCATACGAGTGGGTCTGTAATGAGCCCGCCAAGAGTCCAGGTGTCCCACAGCACCGGAGGATCCCTAGTAGGTTTGTATGGGACAAGAAATAGAAAACAAGCGATTTAGACAATATTTCGTGGGCGTTAGCCCATGAAATCTAGCGTTGCCGGGGACTCCAACATAACTTTCTCAAATAATCGTACAAGTGGGTCCGTAATGGGCCTGCCAAGATCTCAGGAGGATCGGCAACGTTGGAGGACATTCGGCAAGATCTTAAGTGCCAAGGAATAGGAAATATGTGATTTTGATAATTTTTTGTGGGTGTTAGCCCATGGGATGTGGCACTGTCGAGGGATCCAGCGCAATATTCCCAAAAAAATAATATGGAGTGGGTTCGTGACCAACCCACCAAGAGTCCCAAGTGGCCCGGCAACGCCGAAAAATCCCTTATAGTATTGTATGGGCTAAGGAACAGGAAACAAGTAATTTCGACAGTTTTTCGTTGGTATTAGCCCATGGAATATGACACTACCGAGGACTCTGGATGAGTGGGTCTATAAAGGGCCAACCAAGAGTCCTAGGCGTCTTTGCAGCACTGGAGGGCGCCCGGTAGAATTTTACGAGCCAAGGAATAGGAAACATGCAATTTGAGTTGTTTTCCGTGGCTATTAGCCCACGTAATCTGGCGCTGCCAGGGGCTTCAGCATAACTTTCCTAAAAAATCATATGAGTCAGTATGTAACAGGCCATAAAGAATCCTAGGTAGGCTAGCAGCGCCCGAGGATTCTAAGTAGGATTTTATAGGACAAGGACTAGGAACAAGTGATTTTGATAATTTTTCATGGGTGTTAGCCCACAAAATTTAGTGCTGCTGGAGGCTCTAACACAACTTTTCCAATAGGATCATACAAATGGGTTTGTAACGAGCCTACTAAGAGTCCTAGATGGACCAAAGGGCCGGAGGATGTCTGGTAGGATTTATGGATCAATGAATAAAAAATAAGCGATTTGGACTGTATTTCGTGAGTGTTAGCCAATAGAATCTGGCGCTGCCGGGGCCACAAGCACAACGTTCTCGATTAATCATATAAGAGGGTCTGTAACGAGCCCGCCAAGAGTCCAAGATAGCGCGGCAGTAGCGGAGGACGCCTGATAGGATTTTATGGGCCTAGGAACAAGATACAAGCGATTTGGGGAGTTTTTCATGGGTGTTAGCCCATGGAATATGGCGTTGTCGAGGGCTGCGGTGTATAAAAAAATCGTACGAGTGAGTCCATAACGAGCACTCCAAGAGGCACAGGAGGCCCGGCAGCGTCGGAGGATGCTTGATACGATTTTATGGGCCAAGTAACAGAAAACATGAGATTTCAATAGTTTTTCGAAGGTGTTAGCCCACGAAATTTGGCACTGCTGGGGGCTCTGGTGCATCTTTCTAGAAAAATCATATGAGTAGGTCTATAATGAGCCCTCCAAGAGTCTCAGGTGGCTCACCGGTGCCGGAGGATGCTTGGTAGGATTTTATGGGCTAAGGAATAGAAAACAAGTGATTTCGATAGTTTTTTATGAGTGTTGGCCCACATAATTTAGCATTGTCGGGTGATCCGACTCAACTTTTCCAAAAAAATGTACGTGTGGCTTCCTAACGAGGCCTCCAAGAGTCCCAGGTGTCTCGATGGCGCGGGAGGATGCCTAATAGGATTTTACTAGCATAGGAAGAAGAAACATGCGATTTAGGCAGCTTTCGTGGGTATTAGCCCATGGAATATGGCGTTGCGGGGGGCTCCAACAGATTTTTCCAGAAAAATAATATGAGTGGATCCGTAATGAGACTACCAAGTGTCCCAGGTAGCTCAATGGGTGTTGGAGGATGCCCAGTAGCATTTTATGGTCCAAGGAACAGGAAATAGGCAATGTCGACACTTTTTCGTGGGTGTTAGCTCACGAAATCTGGCGCTGTTGGAGGCTCTACGTAACTTTCCCATAAAATTATATGATTGGGTCTGTAACAAGCCCGCCAAGAGTCCAGGTGGCTTGGTGATGCCAGAGGATGCCTGGTAGCATTTTATGTTCCAAGGAATAGGAAACAGGTGATTTGAGTGTTTTTCGCAGGTATTAGCCCATAAAATCTGGTGCTTCCAGGGGCTCTGATGCAACTTTCTTAAAAAATCATATGAGTGGGTCCATAACAAGCCTGCAAAAGTTTGAGATGGCCCAATGGCGCAAGAGGACTCCTGGTAGGTTTTTATGGACTAAGGAACAAGAAACGGGTGATTTGGGCAGTTTTTCATGGGTGTTAGCCCATGAAATTTGGCATTTCCAGGGGCATAAATGCAACTTTCTTGAAAAATCATATGAGTAGATCCGTAACGAGCCCTCCAATAGTCTCAGGTGACCCAACAATGTCGGAGGACGCCCGGTAGGCTAGAAGACGCCTGGTAAGATTATATGGGTCAATAAACAAGAAACAGACTATTTGGATAGTTTTTCATGGGTGTTAGCCCACGAAATCTGGCACTGCCAGGGGTTCGGCATAAATTTGCCAAAAAAATTATACGAGTTGGTCCGCAACAGCTTTCCAAGAGACCCAGGTGGCCCGACAACACTGAAGGATGCCTGGTAGGTTTTTAGAGGCCAAAGAACAAGAAATATGCAATTTGGACAGTATTTTGTGGGTGTTAGCCCATGGAATCTGGAGCTATTAGAGACTCTAGCGCAACTTTTCTGAAAAATAATACAAGTAGGTCCATAACGAGCCGGCCAAGAGTCCAGGTGGCCTGATAGCACCGGAGAATGCCTAGAAGGATTTTATGGGTCAAGGAATAGGAAACATGTGATTTCGATAATTTCTCGTGGGTGTTAGGCCTCGAAATCTGGCGCTACTGGGGACTCAGACACATCTTTCCTGAAAAATTGTACAAGTGTGATCATAATGAGCTTGCCAAGAGTCCCATGTGGCTTGACCGCGCCGGAGACTCCAGGTAGGAATTTTTTGGCCACCGAATAGGAAACAAGCTATTTTGTTAGTTTTTCTTTGGTGTTAGCCCACGAAATCTGATGTCGCCGGGTACTCTAGCGCAACTTTCTCCAAAAATCATACGAGTGGATCAATAACGAGTCTGCGAGATTCCACGTAGGATTTTTTTGGCCACCAAATAGGAAACAAGCTATTTTGTTAGTTTTTCTTTGGTGTTAGCCCACGAAATCTGATGTTGCCGGGTACTCTAGCGCAACTTTCTCCAAAAATCATACGAGTGGATCCATAATGAGTATGCTAAGAGTCTCAGGTGGCACAGCGGCACGAAAGAATGCCTGGTAGAATTTTGTGGGCCAACGAACAGAAAACAGACGATTTGGGTAGTTGTTCGTGAGTGTTAGCCCACGAAATCTGGCCTTGCTGGGGGCTCTGATGCAACTTTCTTACAAAATCATATGAGTAGGTCTGTAACGTGCCCGACAAGAGTCCCAGGTGACTCAAAGGTGCCGGAGGATTCTTGTAGGATTTTATGCGCTAAGGAATAAGAAACAAAAGATTTCAACAATATTTTGTGGATGTTAGCCCAAGAATCTAGCGCTGTCAAGGGTTTCAGTGCAACTTTCCCAAAAAATCATACGAGTAGGTTTGTAACGAGCCAACCAAAAGTTCTAGGTATCCGGGCAGCACCAAAGGACGTCTGGTGGGATTTTATGGGCCAAGGAATATAGAATAGTAGATTTCAATATTTTTTCATAGGTATTAGCGCACAGAATCTAGTGTTGTCGGGGCTCTGATGCAACTTTCTTGAAAGAATCATATGAGTAAGTCCATCACTAGCTCGCCAAAGTGTCCCCGAATAAAGTGATTTGGGTAGCTTTTCGTGGGTGTTAGCCTGCGAAATCTCGCGCTACAAAGGGGCTCCCATGCAACTTTCTCGAAAAATCATACAAGTAAGTCTGTAATGAAGCCACAAAGAGTCCCAGGTGGCCTAGCGACGTGAGAGGTCGCCTAGTAGGATTTTATAGGCCAAGGAACAGGAAATTGCAATTTCAGTAGTTTTTCATGGGTGTTAGCCCACGAAATCTAGGGCTAACGAGCCCATCAAGTGTCCTAAGTATCTGGGGTACTGGAGGACGCTCGGTAAGATTTTAAGGGCCGAAGAACAGGAAACAGGCGACTTGGATAGTTTTTCACGCGTATTAGCCCATGAAATTTGGCTCTATCAAAGGCTATCACGTAAATTTCTTGAAAAATCATACAAGTGGATCTGTGACAAGTTCGTCAAGAGTCCTAGGTGGTCCAGTGGCGCAGGAGGACGCCTGGTAGGATTTTATGGGCCAGGGAACAGGAAATATGCGATTTGGGTAGTTTTTCTTGGGTGTTTGTCCACAAAATCTAGCGCTATCAATGCTCTAGCAACTTTCTAGAAAATCATACGAGTGGATCCGTAACGAGCTTGCCGAGAGACCCAAGTGGCCCGGCAACACTAGAGGAGGTCTAGTAGGTTTTTATGAGCCAAGAAACAAGGAGTAGACGATTTGGAAAGTATTTTGTGGTGTCAGATGATGGAATTCGGTTCTGCTGAGAACTCCAAAGCAACTTTCACGATAAATCATCCTAGTGAGTCCGCAATGAACCTGCCAAGAGTCCTAGGTGGCCTCGCAGTGTCGCAGGATGACTGAAAGGATTTTATGGGCCAAGAAACAATAAACACATGATTTTGACAATTTTTTCCTAGGTGTTAGCTCTCGAAATTTGGTGCTACCGGGGCCTCTGATGAAACCATCCAGAAAAATCATACAAGCAGGTCCACGAAATTTGGCACTGCTGGGGGCTCTGGTGCATCTTTCTAGAAAAATCATATGAGTAGGTCTGTAATGAGCCCTCCAAGAGTCCCAGGTGGCTCGCCAGTGCCGGAGGATGCTTGGTAGGATTTTATGGGCTAAGGAATAGAAAACAAGTGATTTCAATAGTTTTTTATGAGTGTTGGCCCACAGAATTTAGCATTGTCGGGTGATCCGACTCAACTTTTCCAAAAAAACGTACGTGTGGCTTCCTAACGAGGCCTCCAAGAGTCCCAGGTGTCTCGGTGGTGCGGGAGGATGCCTAATAAGATTTTACTAGCATAGGAAGAGGAAACATGCGATTTAGGCAGCTTTCGTGGGTGTTAGCCCACAGAATATGGTGTTGCGGGGGGATCCAACAGATTTTTCCAGAAAAATAATATGAGTGGATTCGTAATGAGACTACCAAGAGTCCCAGGTAGCTCAATGGGTGTTGGAGGATGTCCAGTAGCATTTTATGGTCCAAGGAACAGGAAATAGGCAATGTCGACACTTTTTCGTGGGTGTTAGCTCACGAAATCTAGCGTTGTTGGAGGCTCTACGTAACTTTCCAATAAAATTATATGATTGGCTCTGTAACAAGCCCGCCAAGAGTCCCAGGTGGCTTGATGATGCCGGAAGATGCCTGGTAGCATTTTATGTTCTAAGGAACAGGAAACAGACGATTTGAGTATTTTTTCGTAGGTATTAGCCCATAAAATCTGGTGCTGCCAGGGGCTCTGATGCAACTTTCTTAAAAAATCATATGAGTGGGTCCATAACAAGCCTGCAAAAGTTTGAGATAGCCCAATGGCGCCAGAGGACTCCTGGTAGGTTTTTATGGACTAAGGAACAAGAAACGGGTGATTTGGACAGTTTTTCGTAGGCGTTAGCCCATGAAATTTGGCATTTCCAGGGGCATAAATGCAACTTTCTTGAAACATCATATGAGTAGATTCGTAACGAGCCCTCCAATAGTCTCAGGTGACCCAGCAACATTGGAGGACGCCCGGTAGGATTTTGATGAGCCGAAGAAAAGGGAACAAGTGATTCAGGCTGTTTACACATGTGTTAGCCCATGAAATCTGGCTTTGTCAGGGGTTTCAGTGTACGTTTCTTGAAAAATCATACGAGTGGGTCCATAACTAGCCAGCCAAGAGTCCAAGGTGGCCCAGATGTGCTAGAGGACGCCTGGTAAGATTGTATGGGTCAATGAACAAGAAACAGACTATTTGGATAGTTTTTCATGGGTGTTAGCCCACGAAATCTGGCACTGCCAGGGGTTCGGCACAAATTTGCCAAAAAAATTATACGAGTTGGATAGTATTTTGTGGTGTCAGACTATGGAATTCGGTGCTGCTGAGAACTCCGAAGCAACTTTCATGATAAATCATCCTAGTGAGTCTGCAATGAACCTGCCAAGAGTCCTAGGTGGCATCGCAGTGTCGCAGGATGACTGAAAGGATTTTATGGGCCAAGAAACAATAAACACGTGATTTTGACAATTTTTCCTAGGTGTTAGCTCTCGAAATTTGGTGCTATCGGGGCCTCTGACGAAACTATCCAGAAAAATCATACAAGCAGGTTCATAATAAGCTTGCCAAGAGTCCCATGTGGCCCGGCTACAGTAAAGGACGCCGGTAGAATTTTATGGGCCAACGAATAGGAAACAAATGAATTTGTCAGTTTTTCTAGATGTTAGTCCACGGAATCTAGCATTATCGGGTGCTTTAACACAATTAACAAGCCCTTTAAGAGTCCCTAAGTGGCTCAACGGCATGAAAGGATGCATGGTAGGATTTTATGTGCCAAGGAATAAGAAACAAGTGATTTGAATAGTTTTCCGTGAGTGTTTGCCCACAGAATCTGGTGTTCCCGAGGGCTTCGATGGAACTTTCCTAAAAAATAATACAAGTGGGTTTGTAACTCGCTTGTCAAGAGTCCTAGGTGGTCCTGCAGTGCCGTAGGATTTTATGGGCTAAGGAACAAGAAACATATAATTTCAATAATTTTTCGTAAGTGTTAGCCCACGGAATCCGGCACTACCAGGGGTTACGATGCAAATTTTCAAAAAGATCATACGAGTGGATTCGTAACGAGTCTTCCTAGAGTCCCAGATGGCCCGACGACATTGGAGGATGTCTTATAGGATTTTATGGGTCAAGAAATAGGAAACATGCAATTTCGATAGTTTTTCGTAGGTGTTAGCGTATGAAATCCAGAACTACCGAGGGCTTCAATGCATCATTCTCAAGAAATCATACAAATGGATCTTTAACGAGCACGCCAAGAATCCTAAGTGGCTCGACGGTGCCGGAAAGCACCTGGTAGGATTTTATGGGCTAAGAAACAGGATACATGCAATTTGGGCAGTTTTCGAGGGTGTTAGCCCACAAAATCTAGCGTTGCTATCAGCTCCATCATGATTTCCCCAAAAATTTCTACGAGTGGGTCCATAATGAGCCTACTACGAGTTACAAATGACCTGGTGGTGTCGGAGGACCCTGGTAGGATTTTATGGGCCAAGAAACAAGATACAGGCGATTTGGGTAGTTTTTTGTGGGTATTAGCCCACAGAATTTGGCACTGTCGGGGGCTCTGGCGCAACTTTCTCAAAAGATTATGCAAGTGTGTTCGTAACAAATTCGCCAAGAGTCCCTGATGTTAGACGTATTTATACGCCTAATTAGCAAAAAATATCCATAAGTAGAGCCTAATTAGAGAGTAAATTCATAGAGTCTAGGTATATTTAGTTTTATTTTCTCTTATTTTGCTAATATAAGGCTAAGTGCGTCATTTGGTTGTATTTTTTTGCAGGTTTTGCTCAAATTGTGAAAGTCCAAAGTCACATCTCGAAATGAAGGAAGAACACAGCCCGAGATTTAGAAGATAAAAATCAGTTGAAGCAGGAAAAAGACTAAAGTTTGCATCGCAGACTTGGGACAAAGCTGTGGAAGCTGAAAAAATGAAGAAAAAAAGGCGCAAAACAGGAAAATAGGCACAGTCCGCATTGGGACTTGTGCAAAAGATGGGAGAAATCATCCAGTCAGCAAAATAAGTGGAAACCCAGTGAAACAAGAGGTCCACATCACGGACTTGAGAAAGGAAAGTGAAAATTCGAGTTACAAAGTTTTTAATTATATTTTATCAAAATCTTCAGGTTTGTACATTGGTTTTTACACGAAAACAGTGAGAGAGACAACTGAAAACCTTTTTCCAAGGTTACTTTGGTTAGTTTGATCTTTATTTCTTCGTTGTTAATGTTTTCTAGGTCATTCATGATGTACGTAGTTACTATGAGTGACTAAGTCTCCATATTCTGGGGTTGTAGACTATAACGGCTCATTAAGTCATTTTGAGCACTAGAACTATTTTTTTTCTTAAAGTACCCTTTTCGAAAACTTTCAATGGTAATTTTGGACTATTCAAGAACCATGGTTACTTATTTTATGGGTGAATTTATATAATTGATTTAACTAGTGGATTAGATTGTTAATTTAATAAACTTTATGTCATATGACTCATGTAATATAATAGATTTATGTAAAAAGGGTTCCAATAATTGTTGATCAGAAGTGCCTGAATACGAAACAAAGAAGATTTAGTAACTACGATTTTTCTTATCAGATTGGCGTGAGGAGAGGAAAATCTGTGGGGATGTTCATATTCTTTGTTGACTTTTTCAGGTGTCTCTTGTAATTGATGTAGAAGGCATGTGCTCATGTCATACTTAATGGTGTCTGTCAACCATTGGGGCATGATGACAGTTAGTAAGGAAGAGTGGTATGTTAATGGTCATAATGTAAGTTACTGCCTGGGTTCCTATTGGTTATCATCATCATCTTTCTGTGAATGATTCTTTTTATTTATTTTTCTCATGAACATTATGTTATAAATTGAGTTGTTTGCGGTAACAATATTGCTTCTTAAATGAATATAATTAAGTTTGGGGTGAGTGGCGCTTAATGGTAGTCATGAGTACATGAACATAATTGTTGGCAGTATTTTTTTGCCTCAATATAATTTTACTTAAATACTACCTTGAACATGGATAGTCCGTGTCTTAGTTTGGGATTAAATACTACCTTGAACATGGATAGTCCGTGTCTTAGTTTGGGATTACTTTTTTCACAGTTAGATTTTATTATATTGAGATAGAGGATCAAATTATAGTTGTAGTCATTATGTAAAATATCATTAGGTTGTGTATGTAGAGAAATTGAGACTTTTAACCCTAAGCTCAAGATTAGGAACTTGGCTATAGATTTGGGTGTTTTAGCTTGAAAAAAATCTTATTTGATTAGATCATAATGCCACGGATCCTATTCAAAAGGAAAAGACAAAATCTTGAGGATTTGTGACGCGTGTTTGATATTCAAGATATGTTAAGACTTTTTGATTTCATTGAAGGATGTTTTTCTAATTTAGGATTAAAATAATGAAATAGATAATGGGTAAGGGTGAAAGAAGGGGGTCTCGTACCAATGGTGTGACAGGCATTGGTGCGAGCACTGGTGTTCTAAACGAAAAATTTATTACTATAGGATAATAGATTGTAATCCAAGAATGCCAAAGCGTACGAACATTAGCTGATGTAGTATAACTTAGTTTTTTATGTGGTTGTGTTTCTTTATTGAATCCATATATTTGTGATAGCTGAGGTGGTTATATGTTGTACTAATAATTGTGGTACTGTGTTGTATCACTATCCCCCATGTTATTGACGTTATATTGTGCATACTTTTTGATATGATATGGAGTGTATTGAGATCAATGTTATAATATAAGTTGGCACGTGGAGATCGTCTGTTCTAGGGATGGTTGATTTTATGATAGTGCGTTAAGATCGTCTGCACAGACACGTAGAGACCGTCTGTATCAGTATACGAACCTTACGAGTCCCTCATGGGTCACAAACCCTCGACATATTTCTAAGAAGTATTGTATATATACGATGTAGAGATGACTTGGCATTTGAGGTATATCATTTCGTGGTGTTGCATTGCATCTGATTATACTATTCATTCTTGTTCATTATGCTTTATTGGTGTTGGACATCGTGTGATATTTGATTACTTCTATTTTTGTAACACTTGACTGTTGAATATAGTACGGACTTACAAAATCAGAAGATGATATTTTTATATATATGCTCCTGTCACTACTTCTTTGTCGTTGGTCAATAAGACATGTTGGGTACATGTGGTTTCATACTCATACTACACTTGTTGCACTCTTTTTGTTGTGTAGATTCCATTCCGAGTACGAGCGCATCCCATTGAGCTATTTGAGTTCAGGCTTGGTTATCCTGGAGCTGTAGTGAGCTGCTTGGTGATTCTGCAGCCTACACCTGCCTCTATCTCATTATCGTTCTGTTTTTCATATTCAGATAGGATCATTTTATTTTTAGACTTGTCATCTTAGTTTCGAACTTGCTTCACAGATTTAGAAGCTCTTGTACTTATGACACCAAATCTTGGGTGGTATTTTAACTTTTCAAATTTCGTACTTATAAATGACTTATTGTTGAGGGTATCCAGTTGTTACTATCTTTCACTTTATATATTATATTGAATTAGTAACTTATTGGGTTGACTTACCTATCTGCTAGGAGTATAGATGCCATCATGATGCGTGTTTTCGGGTCGTAACATAGCCATAGACGATGTTTAGTTCTTGGATTTTGACATCTATAAATGGTTTCTTTTGATTATTCTTACATTACTTTTATCTATGCTGGATAATCTAGCCAATATGATGGTAAATTAGTTGTTTACTCTGGATTCAAGAGATGTTGGAGTGAATAGAATGCAGTAATATAAGGAGCTTGTTCGACTAGGAAACTAGATCAATTTGTGTAAGGGAGATCTGTGATAACTACCCTTACACCTAGCTCGGTTAATAATATGGGAAGATAACTTTAGAACACTACTTTGATCTATCTATCCCCGCTCAATGATGTAGTTAGGTAGTTAATAACGGTAGGCCAGCAGAAGCATACAACCTTGTTCAGGTAATTTAAACCCCATGAATCGGTAGTTAGGAGTCCAAACACAGGTGCAAATTTGAGACTAAATGGAATCATTAAGGTTACAATCCTAGAATTGCTCATTTAATTGATATCTTAATAACAAAAACCAATTTAGGTTAGAAGTAACTTAGTCATTTAATTTCTTTATATAACTCTCCACATATTGTTATTAAAAGCACTCCAAACGCGATAACTTGGATTAGTTGTTGATATCATTCAAATCCCTTAGGTAAGACAACCCGACTCCTTAATCAGGGTTACTATATTACTTGTGAGACCACGTACACCTGCATGTGCTGGGGAACAATAATCCCAGATGGCCTAGCGGCGCCAGAGGATGCTTGGTAGGATTTTCTGGGCGAAGGAACAACAAAAAGGCGATTTCGTTTGTTTTGTGGGTTAATGCCCACAAAATTTGGCGCTATCGAGGGATCCTACAAAAATTTCTTGAAATATCATACGAGTTCCTCCTTAACGAACCCGCCGAGATTCTCAGATGTTTCGACGGCATTGGAGGATGCCAGGTAGGATTTTATGGGGCCAAAGAATGCGATTTAAGTAGTTTTTGTGGGTGTTAGCCCACAAAATCTGGCGTTGCCAGGGGTTTTGACATAACTTTTCTGAAAAGTCATATGAATGGGTCCATAAAGATCCCATCAAGAGTCTTAGGTGGCCCGGTGGCATCGTAAGATGCCTGGTTGGATTTTATGGGTTAAAGAATAGGAAATATGTGATTTGGGTAATTTTTCACGGGTGTTAGCCCGACCCACTGAATCTGGCATCGTCGGGGGCTTTAGAGAAACTTTTCTGAAAATTCATACAAGTTGGTCTGTATAGCAGCTGCAAAGAGTCCCATGTGGCCCCACGACGCTAGAGGATGCTTGGTAGGATTTTATGGTCCAATGAACAGGAAACACGTGATTTTGATAGTTTTTCATGGGTGTGAGCCCATGGAATTAGGCATTGCCGGTGGCTCTACCATAACTTTACCTAAAAATCATACAAGTAGGTTTGTAACAAGCCCGCTAAGAGATCCAAATAGCTTAGTGGCATCAGAGGGCGCCTTGTAGGATTTTATGGGCCAAGGAATATGAAACAAGCAATTTTAGTAGTTTTTTATTGGTTAACAACCTACGAGATCTAGCATTGTCAGGAGCTTCGACACAACTTTCCAAAAAATCATATGAATGGGCTCGTAAAGAGTCCGCTAAGAGTCCAAGGTGGCTTTACAGCGCCGAATGATGCCTGGTAGAATATGGGTCAAGAAACATGACAAGTGTGATTTTGGTAGTTTTTTGTGGGTGTTAACCCACAAAATCTAGGGTTGCCGAGGGCTCTGACTTAACTTTCTCGAAATATCATATGAGTGGGTCTATAGCAAGCACGCCAAGAGTCCCAAATGGGCTATCAGCGCTAGAGGAGGCCAGGTAGAATTTTATGATCCAACAAACTGGGAACTTGTGATTTCGATATATTTTTGTGGGTGTTAGCTCACAGAATCTGGCGCTATCAAGGGCTCCGTTGAAACATTTTTAAAAAATCATATAAGTGGGTCTGTAATAATCCTGCCAAGAGTCCCAGGAGGCCCGACGACGCCAAAGAATGCCTGGTGGGAATTTATGGTCTAAAGAACAAGGAACAGGCGATTTCAGCACTTTTTCGTGGGTGTTAGCCCATAGGATCTGGCGCAGTCGAGGGCTCCGATGTAACTTTACCAAATAATTATATGAATGAGTCTGTAACTAGTCTGCCAAGAGTCCCACATGTCTCCACAACGTCGAATATTGCCTAGTAGGACTTTTTGGGTCAAGGAACAGGAAACAAGTGATTTGAAAGTTTTTTTCTAGGTGTTAGCCTATGGAATCTAGTGTTGCCGGCGGCACTGGTGCAAATTTCATTAAAATTCATACAAGTGAGTCTGTGGCGAGCCCAGAAAGATTCCAAGGTGGCCCGTCGGCATGGGAAGATGCCTAATAGGATTTTATGGGTCAAGGAATAAAGAAAAGACAATTTCTATAGTTTTTTTGTGGGTGTTAGCCCATAAAATCTGGTGCAGCAGTGGAATGCCCATGAAATCTGGTGCTAGTCGTGGGCTCTGGTGAAATTATCTCAAAAAATCATATGAGTGGATTCATAACGAGCCCTCCAAGAATCACTAGTGGACGGGCAGCGCGGGAGCACGCCTGGTAGGAATTTACGAGTTAAGGAAAAGAAAATAGGTGATTTAAATAGTTTTTCAAGTGTCTTAGCCCACGAAATCTGGCGCTGTTGGGGCTCCAGTGCAACTTTCCTGAAAAATCATACTAGTGGGTTTGTAACGAGCCAGCCAAAAGTCCCAGGTGACCTAACGACGCTGAAGAACGCCTAATAGAATTTTATGGGCCAAGGAATGGAAAATCGATGATTTGCGCAGTTTTTTGTGGGGTGTTAGCCCGCGGAATCTGGCGTTGCTGGGTGCTCCGATGAAACATTCCCAAAAAATCATATGTACGGGTCTGTAACGACTCCTCCAAGAGTCTCGAGTGGCCCAGTGGCATTAGAGTACGCTTAGAAGGATTTTATGGGCCAAAGAATAGGAAACAAACGATTTAGATAGTATCTCGTAGGTGTTAGCCACGAAATCTGGCGCTGTCGAGGGCTCCAACGTAACCTTTTCAAAATTCATATGAGTGAGTCAGAAATGAGCTTATCAAGAGTCTCAGGTCGACTGGCAGTGCCGAAGGACGCTTGGTAGGATTTTATGGGCTAATGAAATGAAAAGATGCGATTTC
>JAABOM020058305.1:0-14085 GCA_011800125.2 Solanum clarkiae | reverse complement strand
GTATGAACATATCTATGAACTATGTTAAAGCTATGTAAAGTTGTGACTATTTTGCTATGTTGTGAGCTATAAATCTTGAATCTATTGTAAGATTTGATAAGGAGTTTTGATGTATATTGCTTGAGGGTGTTGCAAGGTGTTGATTGATGATTTTAGAATGGATTTTCTTGCATAATTTTATCTCTATATTTCATGATTTTATACTACCATTTCACACCCTCTAAGTGTTTGTTAAAATGTCTGGTTATGGTTTCTTGAGAAAGTGAATGTCCAAAGTATGAAATATGATATGATTGATGTTATGATGATAAAATGAGCTTATGTATTTGATAACACCTATATAAAGTGTCGCATTAGACCATGCCCCATCTGGGGGTCTAGGAAACCGGATAATCAAGATGGGGTTTTGTACTCATCAACCGAGGGAAGGGTTTGTACTTCTCCACCTTGTGAGGATGGCATCATCACTAACCGAGTTGGGGGTTTGTACTTATCAACCAAAGAAAGGGTTTGTACTTCTCCTCCTAGTGATGAGGCGGCATCATAACTAATCGAGTTGGGGTTCGTACTCATCAACCGAGTGAAGAGCTATTACTTCACCACCTAGGTGATGGGGCAGCATCATCACCAACCGAGTGAAGGGTTAGCACTTCACCACATAAGTGATGGGACGGCATCATCACTAACCTACCAATAGGTTTGTACTTTGGAAATCTAGCTTGGTCTATTCTACACATATGATATCTTATATGTGCATGAGTTATTTAAGCATGTTTTACTCTAACATTGATCATACATGCTATATTGCTACATTACACCTATTGCCCATTATTATGCATTTTGATTATGATGCCTATCTCTTATTGCATTGCATCCTACATACTTAGTACATTCAGATATACTAACGCATACTCTTGCCTACATGATATCACCATGTAGGGACCGGAGCTGAAGTTGATCATCCTCCTCCACATGGTTGGATCGATATTACACAAGCTTGTGGTGAGTCCTCTACTTTGGGGACCTTAGTCTGTGTTGTTGCTATTATGTATTGAGACAATCTTCTTTATTTTCTATTTTAACTATGAGGGTGAGCCCGGTTGCTTTGTCTTGGCCTCCGCTCTTATCTATGTATTAGAGGTATTTGTCGGACATGTTATGTATCTTTGGTTTTGACTCTATTGTTCTTGATGTCTATGATATGAGCTTGACTCTTGTCTCTTGATTATGATGTTGTGTAAGCTTTTCCCTTAGTCTCGTTGCCCCCTATTCTTACTCTTTTATGTTGTTTCTATTGCTTCCTCGACCAAGGATGTGTAATGATGTTCTAAGAGGCTTGCTTAGGGTCCCTTTGGGTTCCCCTTGTGCCGTGTCACGTCTAGTCCCTAAGCTTGGGTTTTGACAATATTATTTATCTATGATATGAGTTTGACTCTTGTCTCTTGATTATGATGTTATACAGGCTTTTTCCCTTAGCCCTTTGCCCCTATTCTTACTCATTATGTCTTTTATATGCTTCCGTGACCGACGATGTGTAATGATAAGTTACAAGGATTGTTTGGGGTTCCTTCGGGTTCCCTATTCGCCATGTCATGTCTAGGCTCTAGGTTTGGATCATGACAATCAACATATCCTAGGCCACCTACAGACACCCTACTTAAAGCATTGGCCACAATATTAACCTTATCAGGGTGATAATGCACACTCATATCATAATCCTTAAGGAGCTGTAACCACATTCTTGTTACCCACAATTCACACTTATCATATTTAGCAAACAACCTCTCATCCCCCAAGATTTGGAACACTACCCCCAAATGATTCATAAGCTCTAAATAAATCAATACTTCATCACTATAAAGCACCACAAACATGTCAAGGTAGGGTTTTAGGACCCTGTTTTTGAAACCCATAAACATAGCCGGTGCATTAGCCAACCAAACAACTCCACCATGATTCAAAATGCTCACATCTAGTCCGGAAAGACATCTAGGGATATCACCTACCCTCATCCTCACTTGGGGACAAAACCCAAACTGAAGATCAATCTTAGAGAAGTGGCTAACCCATTGTAGTTGAAAAATAGATCGTCTACCCATAACCATCATGTTACAACCTTATGGGTTCTACACTCATTAGAAGCATGATATTCATGTAGCCAAAACCACCCAAGACCTCCAACCTATCAAGCCAAGTCTAACCAAGATCGAAAGACAAGACTCTATGCAATAAGAACATGGGGTAACACTTATAAACCTTTCTAGCAACAATAGGCTCACCAATGGGTAGACACCTAAGAGGTTCACATAGCAATTCAGGACACATATGAATTTTACTAGCAACAAAAGGAATAATGAAAGAAATAGTAACTCATAGACCTATCAAAACATACACACCAAATCAAAAACCTTTAACATACCGGTCACAACATGGGGCACCTCATCCCTCCTTGACTCCCTTGAAGAGCGTAGAACCGATTATGTTGTGGAGCGCCCCCTTGTTGGCCTCCTTGAGCCCCTTGATCTACATGGCCACCTTGACCTTGAGGGAGACCATCCTTGCCTGTATTCCAAGTGTAACGACAATCAATAAGCTTATGGCCTACTCTTCCACACCCATAACATGCATTTGAATCCTTCAAGCATTTTCCATAATGATATTTCACATTTTTGGCATTTCGGAAAACTCATCCCACCATTTCCACCTTGGGTCGTTGGGTTTAGCACCCCATCTTTAGCAAATCTCTTATTTGGAGCACTAGAGGACCCTTGGCCTTGAAATTTATGACCTTTGTTAGAAGCGGTCACCCTTAGTACCTTGATAACCACCCTCATACCGAGCCTTCTTAGACTCCCCACTTTTCCTCTTCCTAATCTTCTCTTCCTCGAGTTGTTCGGCATATGTCATAAGCCAGGACAAGTCCATATCACCTATAAACATGGCAGCACGATGATGTGCTGTCAAATTACAACACATTTGGTGCCTAAAACAAGTGATTTTGCAAGTTCTTAATGCTACTTTTTATGGGTTTTTTGTGTTTTGTGTTGTTATTGCAAAAAAGGTAGTTTGGTATGATTTTGAGAGAAAGTACAGATTTTACTGAAATACAGGATATACGAGCTCGCCTATGAGTCGTAGCCCAAGCTACGAGTCGTATGGTGATCTCGTAGCCATAAACAGAGAGCAAAAACCAAAAAGTCTGCTAAGTGGAAGTCAGCCCTACAAGGCCACTCTACAAGTCATAAGTCTCCCTACGACTCGTATAGGTGGGTTCGTAGCAAGAAACAGATAGCCAAATTTTGAACCAAGAACTGAACGCATAGACTACGAGAAGAGCATACGAGTTGTAGCCCAAGTAACGACTCATAATAGTCAAGTCTAAAATGCCAAGTGCTGACTACGAGACCCTGATTACGACTTATAGGCCACCCTATGAGTCTTACCTGTGCGACGTATCTGCTGCCAATTGTCTTTTCTATTTAATTTTTAGGGTATTATTGTAACTAGTATAAATATATAGGGTTAGGTTTTCTTGAGTAGATTCTACATTCACAGCTACTTGTAAATATTCTAGGAGCATCTTTAGGGTTTAGAGTAGATTTTTATCTTTTTCATTTGAAGAACAACTTTTGGGGGATTGAAAACCCACATTGTACTCATTTGCCATTAATCCAAGCTTGTGGTTTTCAACTTGAAGGTGTTCTTGCTCTTCATTATTTTGGGTATGCTCTCAACTATGTCATTTATTTGCATTATTGTGGATTTTGCCTTAGCTATGAGTAGCGAAGCACCCATAAATTGGGATTATAGGAACCATGAGTATTTGACTTGAAATAACCTAGACTTTGTGCATTTTGTTGATTAGGTTTTGCATGTATTGTTTATTTCCCTTCATTTTGATTGTTGTTTGGTGAAGGCCAACACCAAACCCTCCCTACTATCACGATCCCGACCTAGATAGTGACGAATATGAAAAAGGAAGTAAATGACATAATTCGATTGATTTGTTCTCGTCCAATCAACCAAATCAGACCAATGTGAGGTTGATTGGGACAATGGGTAACAGCTAGTTGGCACATTATGGTTGCCGACCATGCGCCATGGTGAAATTCAACCTTCACATTCACAAGAGGGCTGGAAGAATCTAAGTTACCGTCCTGCATGCGAATTCCCAATTAAAGTTATGTTGTCTAGGGTAATTGAGTCAACGAATCACGGGGAACACAATCCCCAGGTAGTCCCTAAATTTGAATGTCTTCCTGCATAGTTAGCTTAATTTTTATTTTTATTCTTGAATTACAAAGAAAACCTCCCATTTAGAGATTTTAGTAATCGATGCTTGAAATTATTGGTAGTGGATCCTTGTAGTCAAGCTTCGTATTCCCTGTGGATTCGATCCGAACCTATGGTTAGATTAATTGCTGACAGCGATCGCTTTCTTATTGGAGCGTGAACATCATCAATCCCTGACAACTTTTTGAAACTGATTTCATTAATGGCTTTCTTGTAATTTTGGTGATTCCTAAGGGTCATTTATGACTTTCTAACAAATCCTAAACCCCCCAAAGTTCTATACTCCTCTATTCTTATTCAAATTAATTCCATACACTTAGAATATTCAAACTCTCCCATCTAAAGAACTTCTCTCACGTGTGCCATTGGAGATTTAGCTTGGAGCATAAGGAAAGGTCTTCTTCTCCAATCAATTTCTTCTTAACTATCTAAGGTATGTTGGATTGATTCATGGTCCCTTTCAACCATGAAAACCCCAACCACTTTTTACTCTTGATTTATGAATTTCAATTTTAGTTTAAGTATTAAATTATTGTTGATTTGATTCAATTGTGATATGTGCTATTTCTAATTTATGTTTTTAAAGTGATTTAAGCCATAATATGTTGAAATGCATTGATATTATGAAGGTTTAAATATGCACGTCCCACCTAAATATTGATTCCGGCATGAGTAATTTCAAGTATAATTTAAATGTGAATTTCTTCATGGTTTTACTTGGATTTTATATGCATACATGAGCATTAGTTTTTATGAAGTTTATGATGTAGGATAAATCCCAATTATGATGATGTCTATATTTTCAAGGAAAGTATGGGTATAAAAAGAATGTGATCGCATAATGTTTATGGTATGACTCTTTGAATAATGATGGATGTTTTACACCAATTGCATAAGTATGAACGAGTATTCCTATGCTTGAAAATACGACACGAAGTATGATTTGACATTTTAGCTCAAGTATGCATGATTATGAATTACGTTTGGCTTTTAAGTCTAAATATGCATCGTTATGATTTGATAAGACTTATGCCACTTTTACAAATACGTATATGTATATGTATCCTCGTAGAATGATGACTTAGCACCAAGTGGCACCAAACATAGGTTCATGTTTATGCCCCTTTTTAGGTATGATAAGGATCTACCTTTGGCAAGTAGGTCACCTCTTTATCCATTGTGAGGAAGACGATAAAGTTACTAGTTATAACTCATTTGGTCTTATGTCGGTTGAGGTCATATCCCCGCTATGTGTAAAGTACTTTGACATTCATGCATCATGAATTTCATGACATATTGATATATTATTCTTCCTTATATACTTCTTTCTATATGTGCCTTTGTCATCTAACATTGAAGGCAGGTTTAGTGAGATCATATGCATTGCATACCTGCATACTTAGTACATTCAAACATTCTAATGCATACTCTTTGCCTACATAATCTAACAATGCAGGGATCGAAGACTATCTACATATACCTCTTGACAGTTAGATTAGATTGTGAAGGATTGCATTGTGGTATGTTCTATTATTCAAGGACAAGCCACCTACTATTTACCCATTATGCAATTTTCCCTTATGTCTTTGCTTACAGGTGAGCCCGAGGCATGTCTTGACCCCTGTCCTATTCTTTGACTTAGAGACAGTATTGGACAACATGTAAACTCTATGTACAAATTTATTTTATACTCTGCTATTTGCTTATGGAGATTATGGATGGTTATCCCTTTGATGTTAATGATGTGTAATATGTTTATAATTAGATAGTAATGTGGAATTTCCTAAGTCTGTTCTATTTCCATACCGTGAGTCATACTTACCCGCCCTTAGTTCTTTTGTGCTATGTGCTATGTGAACCCATGCTAATCCCTATCCTTATGATATCTCCTTAGCATGAGTCACACTTTCTCGTCCATTAGAACTATATGCTTAATGTCTTATTGTACGTTTCCAAAAAAATGATGTGTATGTGGATGCTATGAGGCTTATTTGGGGACTCTTAAGTTCCTATTCGCCATGTCATTCCTAGGCCCTTGGCTCGGGTGGTGACAAGTTTGGTATTAGAGCACTAGATTCATCAATGATCCTCCGAGTCCAACATGCCACGTTGATTGGAGTGTTATTCATAGGTTTATAATGTACCATACCCATGAGTGGGAGGCTATGATAACAATCTAGGAATTGTCTCACTTCTTTATATCTTATGTCGTGCCTGGACAGTGTCTTAAGACTTCCTAAATTTGATGATGTCCTTGATGCCTTACAAAATATGCCTCCAAGAAGAGCCCCTCTACCAAGGTAGGCCACGATTATTGAGGACCAAGCCCTTCAAGAGCCTATGGGACAACCGGATACTCAAGATGAATTTCGTACTACCTTTTCCATGCTTGCCCAAGTGGCGACTAACTAGGCTAGGCAGGCTAATACTCTTCATGCTCCCACTCCGGCTACTAGAGTGAGATTTTACCCGAATGAATCTTCTGGAATTTATGGGTCAAAATCTAATGAGGATGCTCAAGACTTTGTTGATGAGCTCTCTAACAAGTTGACTATCATGAGGATGACTTCAGAAGAAAATGTTGAGCTAGCTGCCTATCAGTTGAAGGATGTGGCTCAAGAATAGTACACTCAATGTTTAATAGGTAGGATTGGTAATGATAGGGTTAGTTGGAAAGAGTTCAAGTTTGCCTTTCTAGATCATTTCTTTCCTCTTGATTTTAGGTAGGCCAAAATGACAAAATTTATCAACCTCAATTAGGGTGGTATGAGCCTGAGAGAATATGCCCTCAAGTTCACAAAGCGCTCAAAGTATGCTCCTATGCTACTGGCTGACCCCCGTGGAAGAATGCACACGTTTATTTCTGGAATCTTTGATTTGATTGTGAAAGAATGTCATACGACTATGATTATTTGGGACATGGACATGCCCAAGCTTATGACATATGCTGAACAGATCGAAGGGAAAAAACTCAAGGAGAAGAGGGTGAATAATTCCAAGAGAGCCTGTTATGATGGTGGGTTCTCCAACTATATGAGTAGTGGTGGATATGGTTAATTTCAACAATGCCAGGGTTCAAATGCTAAGGCTACCAACAATAGGATGCCTCATCCTAAGGAACTTATTGGAGATGGACCTGTTCATCCTAATGTGACAGGTGTGGGAAGAGTTACCTAGGAGGTGCTTGTAGGGTTTCAGTGCTTGCTTCGGGTGTGGTGAAACAGACACAACCATATTGATTTCCCAAAGGTACTCAAGAAAGGCCAAGTAGATCTAGTTAATCAAGGTCAACAAAGGGACTAGTGGGGTGGTGCACCCAAAAATAATAGATTTTATGCTTTGCATGTCCGACAAGAAGTAGAGGAGACTCCAGATGTAGTGACTGGTATGTTAAAGTTTTTGATTTTGATGCTTATGCTTTCCTTAATCCGGGTGCAAATTTATCTTTTGTGACTCCTCTTTTTGATGTTAAGTTTGGTTTGAGCCCTGAAATTTTAAGAAAGACCTTTTCAGTTTATACTCTAGTGCGTGAATCCATTGTTACCTAAAAAGTCTATCAGGGTTGTCTTGTCTTGCACAAAGTCCTTCCGTGTGATCTTGTGGAACTTGAGATGTTTGACTTTGATATTACTCTCGGGATGGATTTGTTGCAAGCTTCATATGCCTTTATAGATTATAGAACACGGAAAGTCAAATTCCAATTTTCAAATGAGCTTGTTCTTGAATGGAAGGGTAGTGATTATGCTATTAGGGGTCGAATTATCTCTTATCTCAAGGCTCGGAAGATGATTCCTAAGGGGTGTATCTATCATATTGTGAGGGTTAGAGATGTGGAGTCTGAGCCATCTACTCTTGAACTGGTTCCGGTGGTTAATGAGCTTTTAGATATTTTACCCGAAGATTTTCTCAGTATTCCTCCTAAAAGGAAGTAGATTTTGGCATAAATCTCCTTCTGGATACTCAACCTATTTCTGTTCCTCCATATCGTATGACGCTGACTAAGTTGAAGAATTTGAAAGATCAATTGAAAAAGTTATTGGAGAAAGGATTTATTAAACCAAGTATATCGCCATGGTGTGCTCTAGTGTTATTTGTAAGAAAGAAAGATGGGCCTTTTCAGATGTGCATTGGTTATAGACAATAAAATAAGTAACCATCAAGAACAGATATCCGTTGCCAAAGATCAATGACTTGTTTGATCAACTTCAAGGGGCTACCCATTTCTCAAAAATTGACCTCTATTCCGGTTTCCATCAATTGAGGGTCAGAGAGTGTGATATTCCCAAAATGACTTTCTGAACAAGATATGGGCATTTTGAAATTGTGATGATTTAATTAGGTTGACTAAAGCTCCAGATGTTTTATGGATCTTATAAATTGGGTGTTCAAGCCCTTTCTTGATAGTTTCATAGTTGTCTTCATCGATGATATCCTGATTTATTCCTGAAGTGAGTGAGAGCATATGGATCACTTGAGGTTGGTTCTTCAAACTTTAAAGGGGAAGAAGTTATTTGCCAAATTCAATTAATGTGCATTTTGGGTGGGTGAAGTAGCTTTTCTTGGTCATGTGGTATTCGGTGACGACATTAAGATTGACCCAAAGAAGGCCTTCATATATTCAAAGTTTCCTTGGGTTGGCTGGTTATTATAGGAGATTTGTTGAAGGTTTCTCATCCATTGCATCTCCATTGACTAAGTTGACTCAAATGAAGGCCAAGTTTTTATGGTAGGATAAGTGTGAGAAGAGTTTTCAGACTTTGAAAGACCTATTTACATCGGCTCCTATTTTGACCTTACCCGATGGCTTAGATGGGTTTGTGGTGTATTATTGAAACGCCCCAAAAATGTGCCTCAAAAATTTCCATAATCGTAATTTTTATGTATCTCAAAATTCCTACGTGATATCAAAAATCTGACTTCATATTCTTGATTGGGGGAAAAATTGAGTGGGAATGGGTATAAACCAGATTTTAAGAGACCCGAAGTGAAAAATAATTTTCACAAACTTTTCTGAAAATAGTGTGGGTCTGTGACACCTATGTGATATGGACCCATCGCGGAGTAGTGTTTGCACTTCCTTGATTTTCTAGTTTTGGCCCAAAACATTGGGGTCTTGGCCCCCATTTTTTCAACTCTACAATCACTCAAGACCCTCTCAAAACCCTCTCCAACATTTAACCAAATATTCCATCCAAATTCAAGTGTCTCAAGCATAATTTCGGATCTCAAGAACTCTATTCAAGCTTCAAGTCTCCTTCAAGATTACATCAAGAAAACCCAATATTTGAGGTATGCGGGTTTCATCCATTAGGTCCCTTCACCCATGGAGCCCAACTCTCCTTTTTATGGAAAAAATTGCATGTTTCCAAGTTTTATCTTCTATAAGTATTTTTTATAATGGATTTTGATTACAAATTAAGTTGGAATTTTATGAAATGTTGATAAAATATGCATGTTTGTCTATTTCAAGCTTATACTATGAATTGGTTTTGTCTATTGAGACTATGCATGTTTTGAGCTACGAAACTATAATCTATTATGAGATTTGATGATGGATTTCAAGGTATCTTATGTGAGGGTTTTACTATGTGTTAGTGGGTTGACTTACATTGAGTTTTCTCATATTATGTCACTCTTGAATTGCATGATATTGAACTAGCATTACATACCCGCCAAGTGTTTGATAAAATGTCTTGACAAGGATTCTTGAGTTATTGATGATCTATTGCATAGTTTACTAGTCAAGTGTGATTATGATGATTAAGGGATTGTATGTATGCATTGAATTTATGAAAAGTATCTATAGTGTTGTAATTTGACAACACCTTGTTGGGGGTAGCATGCCCAATCACCTTGTTGAGGGGATGTCAAGCCTCAATCGCCTTTTCGGAGGGAGGGAAGGGGGAGAGGGTGGCATGCCCTGCTACCTTGTTGAGGAGTATGTGCCTCAACCACCTTGTCGGGGGGTGGCAATGCCCTACTATCTTGTTGAGGGGTATGTACCTCAATCATCTTGTCGAGGGGTGGCATGCCTTACTACCTTGTTGAGGGGTATGTGCCTCAATCTCCTTCCAAGAGGGTGGCATTCCTTGGATTCCAAGTAATAGCTTGATTGGTCTATGCTTATGGTCTCTTCCTACACATGTAATCTACATTTGCAACTTATGAGATTTACAAGCGTGTTTTACCTCAAGCATTGATCATGCATGTCATATTGATATTATATTTATCCCTTGCTTACGATTATTCATTTGACTATGTTGCCAATGTCTTGTTGCAGTACATCCTACATACTTACTACATTCAAACATACTAAGGCATACTGAAACGATCCCAAAAAGTGCCCAAAAATGTGCCTCGAAAATTTCCATATTTGTATTTTCCATATATCTCAAAATCCGTGCGTGATATTAAAATTTTGACTTCATATTCTTGATTAGGGGGAAAAGTTGATCTGGAACTGGGTATAACCCCAATTTTAGAGCAACCATAGAAAAATCTTATTTTCCAAAACTTTCAATTTCCAGAAGTAGTGCATGTTGGCTCTGCAACGCGGAGCCGTCACGAAGCTGTGTATTTTATTGCCAATTTTTTTTTATTTTGGCCTAACCTTTGGGGTCTTGGGCCTAAGCCTTCCTATGCATAAAAACAATTAAACTTAGTCATTTTTCAACTCCATATCATTCAAGACATTCCCCAAAACCCTCTAAAACACTTAGCCAGATATTTCACCCAAATTCAAGTGTTCCAAAATTCATTTTGGATCTCAAGAAATTTATTCAAGCTTCAAGTTCTCACTCAAATCTTCATCAAAGGAATTTCAAAAGTTAAGGTATGTGGGTTTCAACCATTGGTCCTTTCACCCATGGTGCCCAAACTTCCCTTTTAAGTAAATTGCATGTTTTAAAGTTGATTTTTCTATGAGTATTTCTTATTATGAATTTGACTATGAACAATATTGGGGTTTCATAAAATGTTGACCATTTAAACATGTTTTAAGCTATAAATTTATGATCTATTGTGAGATTTGATGAAAGGTTTTAATGTTTCTTGCATGGGAGTGTTAGCAAGTATTGATAGGTTGATTCACATTAACTTTTCTCACATGATTTCACTCGTGAATTACATTATATTGAATTAGCATTACACACCCTCCAAATATTTTATAAAATATCTGGTTAAGGGTTCTTGAGTTATTGATGATCTATTGCATGGCTTACGAGTCAAGTAACTTTATGATGACGAAAGTAATGTATGTATTTGATAAGTTGATGAAAAGTATCTATAGTGTTGCAAGTTGACCACACCTTGTTGAGGGGTTGATATGCCTCAACCACTTTGATGGGGGGTGCTATGCCCATCTACCATATTGAGGGGTATATACCTTGACCACTTTGATAGGGGGTGTTATGCCCATCTACCATGTTGAGGAGTATATACATTGGCCACTTTGATGGAGGATGACATGCCCATCTACCATGTTGAGGGGTATATACCTTGACCACTATGATGGGGGGTGACATGGCCATCTACCAATTGAGGGGTATATACCTCAATCACTTTTCAAGGGGGTGACATGCCTCATATTCCAAGTACTAGTTTGCTTGGTCTATGATGATGGTATCTACCTACACATGTAATATGTTCTATACAAGAATGTTTTACTTCAAACATTGATCATGCATGCCATATTGTTATTATATTATCCATTGCTTATATTTATACATTTTACCTATGTTGCCTATCTCTTGTTGCATTGCATCTTATATACTTAGTACATTAAAATGTACTAACACATACTCTATGCCTGCATGGTATTACCATGTAGGAACCAGAGCTCCTTACGATCATCCTCCACGTGGCTAGTTGTGACATATTGAAGATAAGCTTTGGTGAGTCCTCAAGTTTGTGGACACTATCTATGCTACTCTTGATTATGTTATTTCCTTAAGTTGAACTTTTGCTATAATGAGGGTGAGATCGGAACGTCTCATGGCCCCTACTCAAGTCTACGTTTAGGTGTTGTTGGACAAGTGATGTAATTATGCTATGTTCTTGACTCTTGTTTGTTTATAGTTATCCAAAACTTCCCTTAGTCCCTTAGTTCCTTCATCCCTATTTTTACTCTCTTGTTATTGTTTAATTGCTTCCGCAACCAAGGATGTGTAAATGACATTCTAAGAGGCTTGTTTGGGGACCCTTTGGGTTTTCATTCATCGTGTCATGTCTAGTCCCTAGGCTTGGGTCGTAACAAACCTGATATTAGAGCACTAGGTTGTTAATAGTCCTTGACAGCCAACACACAATGGCGATTAGAGTCTTATCCATGGTTGTGAAGTTCACCATAACTATGAGTAAGAGGCTATGAGGTGTTTTAGGAAATGTTGCCCTTCTTTTTGATCTACGTCGTACTATATAAGTTTAGGTAAGGCTTCCCCCTAACGAATGTTCTTTTCTATTATAGATCATGCCTGTTCTAAGAGGAATAAGAGCTCATGCGCACGAAGAAGAACTGGCTTATGAAGAGTTCTGGGATGCTATTACCATGCTAGCCCATGCCATGACTAGTCAAATCAACAAAAGGGCCCAAGCCCCTTGTGCATTTACTCCATCCTCAAGGGTGAGGGATTTTACTAGCATGAATCCACCAGAGTTCCATGGGTCTAAAGTGGATGATGATCCTCAAGAGTTTATTGATGAGGTGTACAAAGTGTTGTCTTTTATGGGAGTTAATTTGGAGGATAAAGCGGAGTTGGCGGAAAAGGGGTGGCCCAAATAGTGAAGAAGGGGATCAACAATGTGATCCTTTGGGAGGAGCTTAAGGCGGTGTTTCTTAACCAGTTCTTCCCTCTTAAGCTAAGGGAGGCCAAAATGATGGAATTCATGAATCTAAAGCAAGGGTCTATGAGTGTGAGGGAGTATGCCCTGAAGTTCAATCAACTTTCCAAATATACTCCACAATTGTTGGCCGAGCCAAGGACTATGATGAACAAGTTTGTGATGGGTATGTCCTACTTGGTAAATGATGAATGTCGCGCTGCCATGTTGATAGGTGATATGGATTTGTCTTGCTTCATGACTTATGCAGAACAATTAGAGGGGGAAGAGTTGTAAAAAAAAAGAATGGGGTGAGGCCAAGAAGGCCCATTTTGAAGGTAGATTCCAAAGTCCCAAGGGTGGCCGATTTCATCAAGGCCAAGCGCATTCCAATGCTCCTAATAGAAAGTTTTCTAATGACAACCCAAGGGTCCAAGGTAGTGGTGGTGTGGTGCTTAATCCTATGTGACCAATATGTGGTAGGTGTCATAATGGCCCATGTTTGAAGGATACTAATACTTGTTATGAGTGTGGTGAAGTGGGTTATAAGGTGATGGATTGCCCTTATAATCGCAACAAGGGTAGAGATGGCCGTCTACAAGGCCAAGGTGAAAATACAGGTCCTAAGGGAAGAGGAGGCCAACAAGGTGGTGCCCCAAAACATAATCGATTCTATGCTCTTCAAGGGAGACAAGGGGTAGATGAGGTGCCCGATGTCGTTATAGGTATGTTAAAAGTCTTTGATTTTGATGTGTATGCATTCATAGACCCGGGTGCCACTTTCTTTTGTTACTCCTTTTGTTGCCAAAAAGTTTCATGTTAAACTTGAATTGTTGTGCTAGCCATATGAGTTGTCCACTCCCATTGGTGCATCCATTGTTGCTAGAAGGGTCTATAAAAATTGTCCCATTTTCATTTTGCATAAAATATTGCCTTGTGATTTTGTTGAGTTGGATATGGTGGATTTTGATGTCA
>JAABOM020058304.1:0-14085 GCA_011800125.2 Solanum clarkiae | reverse complement strand
AGAAAGTGAAATTCTAGTTTTTACCCTTTAAAACGCCAAACTTCATTAACGAATTTCTAAACGTTTTTCCGCCAAAATGAATGTACCACGATACTTAAAAGCCTCAATATAACGCCCTAGAAGCAACGAATTATCGAGAAGCCAAAAAAACAACAATTGTTCATGTTTCACTGTAGCAACCCGAGAGGTTGCTACAGTTTTCCTGGAATTCTTGCTTCAAGTTTTGGCTATCAATTCGTGCTTCTTCGATTCAATTTTCGTTCAATTATCGTTATACATATATAGTAGACTCCTATAGGTACAATTTCATGCCAAGAACACTTCCCATTCTCTTTTCCCAAATCAACCCAAATCAACCCAACATTCCCCAACTTCTATTTTTCTAAGGGCCTACTTATACTACTATAATTAGAAGACATATAGGAACAAATTTAAGAAGGAAACTTACCTTGATTGATGATTATGCACTCCTCCTTCTTCCACCTCTTCCAAGCCTCTCTTGGTCTTAAATGTGCAAGACCAAAAATGGTCTTGCAAATGTTGACTTAAGGGGGTATTTATAGACCCCCAAATCTTTAAAATTGCCCATAAGGGCTTCAAGTTGGTTAAGCCCTTAATTAAGTCCCAAACTTTTATAATTTAATCCAATTAAGGACTTCCGAAACCAATTTTTAAATTACACTTCCCAAAACACTCAACCCCTATACTTATGCATCACAATTAACTTTAGTTCAATTACACAATATTTGTAAAATTTTCCAATGCGACAATTTACCTCAATTAAAATATTTACGGGGTCTAACAACTACATACATCGTTCAGTCCCATCAGAAAAGCAAATAATCACAGGTACTGTATGTGATCAACATACATCTTGGATTTTTCACACTTGCACATCGGTGGGGGCACTAGGGCATCAAATTCATCCCATAGAAGTCTCATCTTGGTGAAATAGCCTAAAACAGTCAGATTACCTTGACTTAGGGTGCAGATTTTCCGATGAAGTTGATAGCTTCTAGAGCCATCCACTTTGTTGAACCTTCCATTCAAATCTGTCCAAACCGTCACCGCATCCGAGGCATACACAATTCCACTTAATAGCTCCTTCGAAACTATGTTCATGATCCACGCGAGAACAAAGGCATTGCATTTTTCCCACTGTTCCTCCAATTCAATGCTATAATCTGATTTTCTGCATATTCCGAGAACAAATCCTAGTTTGCTCTTGGCACGAAGTGTGATTAGCAACGACCTACTCCATAGGGAGTAGTTTTCTGTTCCTGTGAGTTGGACCGAAGTGAGCATGCTCCCAGGAGTATCCGATGAATGAAGGTATAAAGGATGATTCCTATTCTTCTTCACGGCATCGAGTGTCTCAATTGATTTTTCAATTGATTCGTGGTCTCCAGTCGACTCACGATCTTCAGTCTCGCGATCTCCAGTCGATTCGCGACTTTCTTCTGCCATTCTTGAGCTCTTGAGCTTTATCAAGCCTTATGGTCGTCATTGTCGTCGCCGTCAGTGACCTAGCTCTGATACCATGATCAAATTGGAGCTGCCGCAGTCGTGGGGAAGAGAGGATTGGAGAATTAGGGCAAGTGTTCTTTTTATTCAATAATATTCAATAGTTGTGTACAGTAATATGTGTATTTATACACATACATGTTCCCTATAATACTTACAGTGTACCCTCATATTATGGGATAATTCCTCAACTAATCCAACTAATTATAAACTAACTAACCAACTACTTATCAACTAATATTATCACCTGATAATCAACTATCATAACTAACATATACAATTAATTAGTCACTTTCAATACACCCTTGTGATCCGGCTCTAGATTATTCCTGGAAGTGAGTACCCTTGATTATGTATATTTATTACAAATTCAGATTCAGTTCATCTCTACTTTTGAATGATCTATCTTTGCTAGTAGTTAGTTGACTGATTAACCTCCTCTTCTTTGTAATTTTCCTATTGAAAAATAAGGATAAATACATAATACATTTTAGTTAACAATATAATGTTGGTCCCAAAGGAGATGACCTAGTGGTTAAGATATAGGAGTAACAATTTTGATTATTCTACAGACTACATATATATATGATCTTTCTTTTATTTGAGGATTTAGCACCATTCAACAGGAACAAGTTCTCATCCCTATAATTTCTTAAGCTCTCGTCCTTTTCATATTTCAGGTGAAGTTTTGATTTCTTAGATGCTCCAGAAATTGTACCTAGGATGCTCAATAATTATATCCAGGCTCATCCTCCTTCCAAAGTTAGACATGTGGTCTATGAGTACTCATGCCGTTTGCCTTCTAGTCTTCAATTTCAACTAATCCCCCGTGGGAATATCTGGGAAAGTTTATTCAATAATCATGTTCTGGGTAAACAAGATATAGGACTATATTTCTTTACCAGCGAGAAAGAAAGGTCAGCTTCTGCCTTCAATATGTATTGGGCAAGGGTAAGGTTGCAAAGTAGAAGTGCACCCTTGCCAAGAATGTTTTTATTGTAAACTAATCTGCATTTCCCATTATATATAGGTCTGAGATATATATTACTCTGGTAGAGATCATGCATAGACAAGATTTGGTGATGAGAACACTTATAAATGATGTTGAGCTGCTTATACTTGCATCCACAGCCCTATGCAGTGATTCTCAAAGTACGTGGCTAATCTCTATATTCTTCTTTCATTTTCGATGAATTTTTAGGTTATATATACGTATGATTATGTTATGTTGAAGGAAAATTATGTGATAATTGTAGACATGTCTTTCACCTTATGGATGTTCTTGTAGGATGGAACAACAAGCACTTCCTGTGGGGATTATTTTATAGGCACAAAACATAGATGGGTCTATTGAAGGGGGCAACAACATAGTGACAGAAATGGATGTGCTGACGAGGGAAGCAACAAAGTGATTGATATGGAGAATAGACATGATACCTGGAGAAATGTAGGAAAGCTGGTGTCCTAAAATTGTTTCTTTTGTCTCCATCTTCTAAAATTGTTGCTTTTGTCTCCTAAGACTTGGGAAGACTTCTGATGAGCCTTCTCACTTGTAATCCATTTAAATAGACTATTTCGAGAAATTTAAGTTCAATCTTGTTGAACCTTGAGAACATGATTTCAATATTCTCATCATCTGCCATTTTGGAAAATTCATATTCATTTACTAGGGAACTTATTCGAGCATCTTTGGCTTTTCTTGCCCCTTCATATGTAACTTCAAGTTTCTCCCCCATGTACTTTGTTATTTCACATGTTGCTATCTTGTCGTATTGTGACCCAGTGACTTCATTATAAAACAAACAAACCTTTGGCAATAGTGTAACACCTGCTAAAATTATCAAAATACCCCTAGATGAGAGATGCTCGCATAACGTGTCTTCCCAAAGTCCGATAGCAAATCCGAGGTTGGAATTGCGATCAAGACGGAATATTGTGTGGAAAAATAGTCTTGGTTGATTTTTAGAGCAACCAGATAAAAAGATATTTTTCGATGCGAAAACGTATTCCAGAAAGAATGCGCAACATGTCCATGTCGCGGACTTGTTGCAGATTCACACTTAGATGTGATCCCAATATTTACATTATAAATGCTACATATTTTCTTATTTTAGTAATATGACATTTACTTTTGCTTTTGTTCATTGATCATCATTATAACTCAAAATGGTCATTATACATGCTTCCTTCTTAGTTTGGTATTGTTGATTTAATTAGCACTTATAGGCACAAGAAGAAATGAATTGCTTGTTTAAATTTCTTGTTCATTCAAATTTAATTAGATTTATTATTAGGCTATGAAAAACATTATGATGTGCATGATTTAGTGGGAATTTTTACCAGTTAATCGTAAGTCTAACTTAGTGTTAAACAACAACATTACCCCAATGCCTCAAAGGCTCCCGCCCATTGCGAGGTAAGGAGGGGTCGGATGTACGCAGCCTGACCTCTATGTTTAAAAACATAGCGCGACTGTTTCCGGATGACCCATGATGAGCGTCGAAAGTTGCATTGACTAACTGCTACTTCACAATTGAAAGAAGCGCAGACAATTTAAAGAGCTATTTTGCTTTATTCCATCGTACCCCAAAGCCAAAAAAATAGTGAATCTTTGGCTCTATCCGAGATTGATGGAAAAGTCTAACTTAGTATTAAAAGAGCAAAAAAAGTAAATATTCACGTAAACACCCTAGACTTTGTATGAGTTTAATGGAGCTTGGAAATTTGGTTTCGAAAGTTTTTGGACCAAGGTGACTCTCTGTGGGATCCCTCACGCTCCGTGTGAGGTCACACGACCCATGTGGAGCCGCCATGAAGTGGCCCTTGGCCTATGGAGGAGTGTTGGCCCTTAAAAGTGGAGTTTTAAACTAACGCACACCACACTTGGACTCGTTATGCTCCGTGTGACACTTCAGGGACTGTGTGGTGGTCTTGGCTTGAAATCCCACAATTTTGGGACCAAGTGTAGTGCCACGGCCAAGTACACAACCCGTGTGAAGTGGCACAGACCATGTGGCCATCTGTATAGGCTCCGAAGTGAAATATTTTCTAAGTATTGGATCACCGTCTCAAACTTTGTCGTGAAGAATTTTCTAAGTGAAGTGGTACAGAGGACCATATGGTCTGTGTAGAGTTGTATAGGTCATGAAGTTGGCCGTGTGAATGCCTTCGTCGAATTTTTCTAAGTATGAAATCTTCAAGCTCAAGCTAAGTTCACTTTCAAGCCCTCAATTCAAGCTTATTTATGTTGTTTAAGGTCATCATGGGTCTTCCACATCAAGCCAAGTTCAAAGGAATTTCATTGGCTAAGTTTTTCACAAGTACCGACAAAAGGGTCAACTTTAAATGGTCATATCTCTTCGCACAAAATTAACTGGGTGGCCCATGACCTATCAAATTGAAGATCTTTGAATCTAACACATCTGGTTTCACCTCATTTCAGTTCGGATCAAGAAGTTATGCCCATTTTTGTAAAGCCCCTCTGTGCAGTGTTTTCGGAAATTTGCCTAAGTAAGGTCTCACGGGAGAGTTTCACGGTCTGTGAAACCTTGTATAGACCACGAGACCTCCTGATGGACCCCTGGCAAGGAATATAATTTTTGCTTCATTAATAGTTTTTTTTTTGTAATTGTGTCTTCTCCTAGGGGTCTTTATGACTTCCTATACTATCTTAAGACTTCCTAATGACCTAAACCTTATTCCTATCATTCAAATTCATTCCTCACATTCAAAATTCTCTCAAGTCTCTCTCAAAAAAATTATTGTACTAATTAAGCTTGGAAATCAAGTAAAAATACTTTCTACACCAAATTTCTTCCCAAATTCATCTTCTTAAGCAAGGTATGTGGGTTTTGATCCTTGGTTCCTTTCAAACCAAAGAGAACCAAATTCTTTTCAAGTGATTTTTCATGAATTTTAGCTTACTTTGAATATGTGTTTTCATTATTTTGATTTATTAAATTCAATTAGTGTATGGGCTATATTTTATTTATGATTTTAAGTTGCTTTAAGCCCTAATATGATGGTTCGCATTGACATTAGGGGTGGCAAAATTAATCCCAACCCAGCCCAACTCGTTGAAGTTTGGTCGGATTAATAACCCACCCAATTACTAGCTCAACTCATCTCAACCCAACCCAAATATGCAACCCGAATTGACTTTAGAGAGATGTTGCTAAAATATTTTTAAAACACTTTTTTTAGTTTCATATGTTTTATATAGTCATAATAAAGAAAAATATAATTTAGTTAAGTACTAAAATATTGAAAAAGAACAAATAAATAATTAAAGTTAGTAAAAATTGGGTCAGTTGGCTCTTGACCCGCTATAACCCGTTACTCAAACCGTTTTGACCCAAACAAATTTGGATTGGCTTGGGTTTTGACCCATTTGTTATCTTGACCTATTGTAACCCACTCAAATTTGACACAACCTTCCCAATTGCCACCCCTAATTGAGATTATAAAGTTATGAAAGTGCATGTCCCCTTTAGAGCTTGATTTGTGCATGGGTAGTCTATATTATGTTTTAAGTTTGAATTTTACTTGTTCCTTTACTTGAATTTCATAATGTATTATTGATTTAAGTTTGAATCTCTATTACCCATGCAATTCTCATCTTATTCATAGCATTTCCAATTCACGAGCATTGGATTTACGAAATTATCGGTGGGTTAAGCTCACATATGTTTTTGTAAAATGTTTTCGGTGAGTCAACCTCACGTATTAGTTATGACAAGAATACGATCACATAAATTTCTACTGTTATTAGCTCTTTGAGCATATTGGGTGCTTACACCATATTGTTTAATGAATGGGCTATTCCTATGTATGAGAAATATTATATTAAACCACGATTTGGCTTTTTATCCCATAAATGAATGATTATGAAGAATGTTCGTCTTTTAAGCGTAAATGTGCATTGAGATGAATTGAAATGACTTGCCTATTTTGAAATCATGTATATATATAAGTATTCTCGTGGGGTATTTGACATAGCACCGATGGATTTGGGGCGTCAGGGCTATCCCCAAGGGTCCTCTCCCTTTTCTTGAACTATGTGCCAGCATAGGAATGGTAGTCATCACCGAAATGACCAGGTGGTAAGGGATGTCTATTCATTTATTGATGTGATGTGAAATGATAATGGAAATCCTTTTGAGGTGGCCATACGAAATGATCGAGTTGTAGTGTAGATTACGTTTGGCAAGTAATCTTCTCTAACTCGATGGAGGTCAACATTGGGCAAATTCATGCAATATCTTGCATGAGTTTGAGACGTCGGTTAAGGTCTCATCCCCAATATATATGAGCATTATGCATATCATGAACCATTGATTTCATGGCATATTGTATACTATATCTCTTGCTATATGACTCTTTCTATATTATGCGCCTTTCTCATCTAACATTGAATGCAGGTTTGACAAGTTATATGCATTGCGTGCCCGCATACTTAGTACATTCAAACGTACTAATACATACTTTTTTTTACATGATCTAACCATGTAGTAACCAGAGACTAACTTTATCCACCATTGACAGCTAGATCGGATTTGAGACATTTGTCATGGTGAGTCCTACCTTCCAAGGACAAGCCACCATTCCTCTACCTATGGTGCTTTTGTTTATATTATTTACTTTGAGGGTGAGCCCGGGATGTTTCTTGGCCCTCGTCCTATCTTATGATTAGAGGCATTGTTGGACATCTTGTAGACTCTTGTCGGATTTATATGTTATGTGTTGTATTTGGAACTTATGGTTATGGTTATCTATTTGATATGTCTATCATGTATTGATTATGAGAATTATGATAAGTATATATGACTTGATTAGGGAATGTGGAAGATCCTAATGTCACGCCTCGGGTGGGTACCCTTGGTGTGGTCGGCACTCAGAGACTATTGTTAGCCCCCAAGTGAACCACTTGGCCTTATCGTCACATCAACTCGATAGCAGAAGAATATTACTCGAATGAAAGGACATCAAGTGAATAAATATACATATATGTACATAACATCAAATAACTCATGGTTTCAAATGTATAAATTTAGAATACATAACACTCGACAATCCTCTCCTCAATGCTTATGAAGCCTCTACTCAACTATCTAGATGGTGCGATGACACACTATGAACATCACAACTCAAAGAAAATAAAAGATACTTCATAACAGTAAGTACATAAAAAGCTCCTCCAGAATGCAAGGAGGGCTCACCAACTCTGTAATATACTGATAAAGACTTCAATGGTGCATAGGCTAAAATCCTCTATCTCCTGTATCTACATCATAAAATGATGCACGCCCAGAATGGACGTCAGTACATGAAATATACTGGTATGTAAATAGCTCAAGAAAATAAGGATCAACTTACTCATCTCGACTCAATAACTCCTACTCAACTCAAAACCCATGCTCGACTCATCATATGCAAGTTTAAAGTAAATGCATGCTTCGAAAATATACTTGGTAAAATAAGCTTAGTAGTGCTAATCTCAGTTTAAAAATATCATACACAATCAATACAATGTTGCTTGGGAATTTCTTTTAACCAACATTCTCATCCTACCACCTTAAGTTAAGTGATAGACAATGAATCAGCATCATTGCCACGCCTGCCCTTAACTTACCACAGAAAGGGGCGATCAACTCTTTCTTGGATCCGTGATAAATGTCCACTTGCAGGACAAGAACCGGCAAACTAGTTGTAATGACTATCCTATGTTGGCACATATAGTTCTGGGGTTTTCCTCAATCACCCAACTCGGTGCTCGATAATACTCCCAAAACTAAAACATGTTCAACTCATCAATTAAGTCATCATTGACTCATCATCATCATAACTCAATTCATCACCATCTCCTCATCATCTTCAATACATATATTTTGGAAAAAATGTGTATTTGCATCATACATCATCGTCAATGTGCACTCAAAACGTCGTTTAAACTCAATACTCAATTTCATCAAAAACTCGTTAAATATGTATCATCTCCTCAAGACTCTTCCTCACATCATTATTTATGCTCAAAACTCATGCTCATGTAGACTTAGTAAAAATATGCTCAAAACTCATGCTCATGTACAAAAATGACCATAAATTTCATGTTGAAAAATGCATAAGAAAAGGGATAAGGTATAATCTTCATTTTGGGTTCATGTGAATAAAGAACATCCAAATCGATTTCTCAACTCAAATACTCAATTTACTCAACTCAAAATGTTCAATAACTAAACTCAAAGTGCTCAATTCAAGCCTTCAAAAGTCAACCTCAACTCAAAATATGCATAGATTTCTCATAAAATCATGAAATTTAGAGTTCATACTATCAAGTGTAAAACTTTAACTCAATACCATATAGAAATGATATGATGTAATAAATTTCTATAAAACATCAACAGAATTCATAATAAGTACATAATATCAATATTTAGATGATATAATTTCTCAAAACTCAATTCTTTACCAAATCTTAACTCAAGAAGTTGAAGGGGCGTGTGGGGAACAAGATATCATATTTTAGTGAGACTTAGATTCCTGAGAATTGAATGAACAATCAAACGTCAATGGATCCTTGTGGTGAAATCAAGAACCATACTCTTTCTCCTTTCTCCTCTCCTTGCGCAAGGAAACACTAGGTGAAAATAGAAGAAGAATGAGGCAAAAGATCTATTTTAGGACTTATATTTAGTCCCAAAACGGCTGAGAGTTGAAAGGGATGGGTGGAAATTGACGAAAATAACCTTCCTCAAAAGCTGTCAAAATCTTGTTACGGGCACGTTACAACCCGTACATTGTACTACGACTCGTAAGACCCCTCTCATAACCCTTTAGCACAATTCTAGAGTTTCTGGAAGTTGCTACAAGCCCATATACGACTCGTACTCCGAGCTACGACTCATCTTAATGCAACTTTGCACTGGCAGACTTCGGTAAAATGGTCATAATGTTTGACTTCGAACTCAGAATAAGGTTAAATAAGTCGCGTTAGAAATCTAATTCAAAGGGATTTCATTTGGTATGTTATGGGTCATCTAGTTCTTTGTGTGCTAGAAGATATGATCATTTAAAATTGATCCTTGCATAATCCAACACTAAAAACTCGATTTATAAGAAAGTCTTGAACTCGTCTAAGTACTCGAGGTCTCTTATGACTCTAAAACACTTCTCACATATAGGAATGAGGCTTGAATCATAGGTACATATGAGGATAGAATTATCAGCTGTCACACCTAAGTCCCGTATTGCCCCCATAGAGTGAGTCATACTGACCTGCCCTTAGTTCTTATGTGTCATGTGCTATGTGAATCCATGTTAATACCTTTCCCTATGATATCCCCATAGCATGAGTCCTACTTTCCGTCCCTTAGAACTATATGTTTACTATTTGTATACGCTTCCGAACTGATGATGTGAATATGGATACTTTGAGGCTTGTTTGGGGACTCTCGGGTTCTCATTCGCCATGTCACTCCGGGTCATAACAATTCAGGAGTATCAGGCAATAGCCATGATAACTTATAAATTTTACGGCTAACAACCTTGATACGGTTATTAAATATCCCAAGTGCAAGTTCCAGAGCACCTAAGATGTCAAAAACTTCCTCTAATTTGCAAAGAAGAAAAGATGGACTAATAATTATATGGAAGAGAACTTGGATTCCTATTGAGTGGTGCAAATTCTTCAAGTAGAAAAGATTTTCAATATATACATATAAGTAGAATATGTAGAATAATCTAAGGGAAACTACTCTGCTTTTTGATGCATAATGAAAGGGGTATTCGAGATTCAAGGAAGAAAAAAAAGATCCATGAAGCAATTTCTCAGACAAAAAAACATAAAGAGAATTCCACATGGAGCTAAAAATTGTTTCGCACTTTACATCTCATTAAGTTGCAGAACTGAAAAATTTTAGAAAACAAACAATATTTCAACCAGTGGCCACCATTCTGAGGATTTCATCTGTTGTACATCTCCCTTTCCATCTAGTCATCCAGGATAGCTCCTCTTTCCGTTCCTTGGAATGTCTCTCTATTCCTTGCCAGCTTAATAGTTTCCTCGACGCATATGCTGAGTAAGCGCATTCAAAGAATGGGTGAGGCACTCCATTAGGACATAAAGAGCATAAAGTCTCTCCAAGATTATTGCAAACTAACTTTTTCCATGTAACTTTCGGAAAGTTCCCTTTGCAACTTTCTATACATCTTCTGGATTGAGAAGTCTTGTAAAACCATGAATTGGTCATAAGAGATACCAGCTGCCTCAAAGTATCTTTTACTATTGAAAATCTTCCTTAGTAACCATGATGCCTGTGGTGTAGCAATGTCCCACACTGATAGATTCTTACCCAAAGTTTATCTTTTTTGTTCCCAAGATATAGGTGATTTGTTGCTGCTAAGTATCTTCTTTGGAAGTATAAAAATCTGAGACCAGAATGTCTGTATTAAAAACAAGACACTTTTAATAAGTTGAACTCTCCCTGTGTATGTGAGTAATTTAGCAGCCCATGTGGTAATTCTGCCGATCATCTTGTCAATCAAAGGTTGGCATTGCATAACGGACAACCTCTTCGTACTAAGAGGACCTCCTAAATATTTGAAGGAAAGCTTTCCTCTTGCAAATTCAAGCCTTTGCCAAATTTGCTCTTGTACAACCAAACTAACTCCAAAATAAATGGAACTCTTACTTGTGTTAGCTATTAAGCCTGATGCAGCAGAGAACTCCTGAAAACACTCATATAAGTGGCTAACTGAGACAGCCTCACCTCTTGAGAAGAGTCCGCGAATCCTAGTTGGATAATCCTCATTTTTATGACAAGGGGAACTCGCAGCCACTAACATTTATAGTGTAAACTTGGAAATGTATGTGATTGTCATGACTTGATTTTCAACCGAGTTAGTTGAATCAAGACATATATCAACTCAACTTTTACAATATGAGAGAAGCTAAAACATACAACTCCAAAGTTGAATTATTAATAAAGATAAAGTCGAATAACAATGTGAAAGCAAACACAATCTCCCACGTGGTTTGCGAGTTGTTGCATAGGGTAAATGTCTTTGAATGTCTTTATGTGGCCAAACGACTTCACCAATCTACTAAAGTATTCCATAACAAGGACAAAGAGGTAGAGCGATCGAGGATCACCTTGCCTAAGTACTTTTGAGCTTCAGAAGGTCTGTCTCATAGAGCAACCATTCAGTAGCATGGAATAAGAAACTGTCTTGACACAAGCTATGATCCAAGTAATAAACTTAGTGGGAAATTGGAGGATATGTGGTAATCAGAAATTAGTCTGCCAAGGACAAAAGCTGATTAGTTTACATCAACCAACAGCTCCATAACACCTTTCAACCTATTAATCAAAATTTTGGAAATTATTTTGTATAAAATAGTGCAACAGGAAACAGGTCTGTATTCCTTAATTGTGGATGGGTTCTTCACCTTAGGCATCAATGTTACAGTAGCACAATTGATGGCTTTATATATTTCTCCTGTTTTCTTTAAAAAAACAAAGTGTAGCATCAGTAACTTGGTCGCCAATAATCTGACAAGTCTTCTTAAAGAACCCTGCATTCAACCCATCACATCCAGGAGCCTTATCATCATTTATGCTTTTCATAGCCAAATACACCTCCTCTTTGTAACAGGACTTATGAGTTCAAGCTGTTGTCTTCTTGTAAGTATATAACCATCTTTAATCACCTTGGGATTGGTAGCTGGTAAATTAGGTTTGCTTGACATTTATTTACAATTGCAAGATGAAAACTGGGATTCTACGGACACTAGCTTTTACTGGCCCTTTACTTCCATGAAGTGTTTCTTAGGAAAGAATACTAGAGGTAATTTTGACTGGGTGATATATAATCAAAGATATTCTAGGAAAATAATTTGTTTGAATAATGCACTGCTGAACGTACTTCTTCTGTAAAAGGAGGATTTAAGAAGACGAGAACTTAATTTTGTTGATTATGATATAACTTTGTGTACCTGATGACATTTTGTCTCCTCATTCTTCATTCTGTTAGTCAGTCAGCTTCTGAATTTCTTTTATTATCTATATGAATTTGCAGAAAAACATTTGTGAAATTAGCAATGATTAGGTTTCCAAAAAGCAATTATTACCTGTCATCGTTGTAAAAATGTGGACATGCGTTGGTAAGCTCTCTCTCACACATACACACTCTTTTTAGCATGAAAAGTTGGCAAATCAGTCAGCGTGCTGGAACTCATGACTCACTAATATGTACTTACTTTATCACCTTGCACTGTACCTATATATTCTTTGTAAACCTCAAAAATACTGTCTGCAAACATTTCTCAGAATATTCTACCACCAAAGAAATGCATGAGGTATCCTGGTTAGCATTGTATTAACTGGGAAAAAGAGGTAATACCGAAAAAATGAATTATATACCTGTTGAAGGAGCACTCAGTCTGTCATCAAGCATAAAGAAATATGGATGTCAACGGAAGAAAACTGTCTTTTCAAGAGTTGTATCAACCGGATCCATGGAAACTGAGACTCGGGAGAATTTACCGTGTCACACCTAGGGTCTAGTTTGGGTTGTGACACCAACAAGGTATGAAGTCCAATCTGTCCAAATTGTGTAAATCTTCAAAATTCCTTAGATATGGTTACTAATAAACTTCGAAAAGTTATTGATGAATACAATAAAATTGCAAGAGAAAAGAAGGATGGGAAAATTCTTTTGAAAGTAAGTCAAATTGAAGTAGACTTACTTCAAGAAGATCTTGATGACTCAAGATGCAATTATATATATCATCAAAACTCAATTAGTCACATTTCAGTTTGATCAGAAAAGATGTTTTCAAAACTTTTCTCAAAACTCCTTTATTTCAAGGAAAAAATGTTGTTTAAACCTTTGCACCTATGCAAAAACTGGTCAATGTTTATGCTTTTCAAATGGATCTGGAAACCAAAAGTCACCAGCTCTAACCGCTCTATTGCATCTTAAAGAAATATTGCATAAAGTGGGCTATTTGGATTGGCGAATACATGCTTGAGAGCGCAGAGGACTAATATGACTGCTAGCCTTCCCTATGGACTTCTTATCTCCCATTAGTGCCGGCAAAATGGACCCATATTTTGGTAACCCGTCCATATTTTTGTAGTTTGGGTAGTGATTCTTTTACATGGGTAAAATATGGGTTTAAACTCATTATTCAACCCATAGAAATATAGTTATTCATGGGTAAGCTTCTAAACTTTTCTCGCTCAAAATTCATTATGTTTTCTAAATTTTTTATGTTTTCTTGACTTAAATATTTTGAAAATATAATTTTAAATTAGCTTATTTTCTTCAAATTCAAGAAAAATAATTTATCTCTAAAAAGTAGGAAAATATTTGTCAAAACTCTCCTCCAATTGCAAATTACAATTCTATTCGTACTCCACTCAATATCATGATCCCTCCACAAGCCCTCAACCCCCCACCCTTCCACCCCAAAGAAAATCATTCTTTTTATAAAATCTTAATTTTTTCTTTATAAAAAATTTAAATTTTATCATAAAAATTGTAAATCCGGTTGAAAAA
>JAABOM020058303.1:0-14086 GCA_011800125.2 Solanum clarkiae | reverse complement strand
GAAATTCAATCCCAACTCAACTCATAACTCAAATAATGGGCAAGGTCAGGAGTCAAATCACAAATTGATAATCAGGAGTTGAATTCTAAATTAGTATTGAAATCAATACTCAATACTAGTATTAGGGTGAAGAGTTGAGGTGTGAGATTGTGAAAAAGTTTTGTAAAACATTTTTTGTACTTTTAGAGAATAAGTCATTTATTTTAAATTAAACAAATTACAACAACAACATACCTAGTGAAATCCCACAAGTGGGGTTTGGGGAGGGTAAAAATGTATGCAAACCTTACCATTATCTCATAGAGATAAACACGTTTTCAAAAAACCCTCATCTCAAAAATACCATCCCAAACAGCAGAGAATACTAGATATGAAATAATAACTAGAGTGGAAAGCAAATGAAAATTTATAAAGACGATAAAACTAATAAAATAAATGACGGACACTAATAACATAACATATAACGATATGAGTACCTCTAGTAACCTACTATATCACATAGTACGATATCATCCTACCCATACTAGCCGTCTAACATTCTACCCTAATATGAGATCTCTACTCCGTTCTATTTAAGGTCATGTACTTGGTGATATGAAGTTGCACCATATCCTGTCTGATCAACTCTCCCAAAACTTTTTCGATGTATCTCTACCCGTCCGTGTAACACCTAAGTCGAATCTCTCGCACTACCTATTAGGAGCGTCAAACTTCTTCTCTACCTTACCCAAACCATCACGATCTCACTTCTCTTATTTTGTGTACCATAGAGACCACCCCTAACATCTGTCAAATGATGTCATTTCTAATCTTATCCCTCCTAGTGTGTCAACACATCCATTTCAAAATCCTCATCTCTGCTATTTGCATTTTTTGAATATCTAAGTATTTGATTGGATAGCACTTTATTCCATATAACAAAGATGGTCTAACAATAATTCCGTAAAACTTATCTTTAAGTTTAAGTGGTATCTTCTTATAAAATAATACTCCAGAGGAAAGACTCCATTTTGTCCATGCTGCCGCAATGATATATGACATCATCATCGATATCCCCACCACTTTGGACGATGGACCCAACATACTTAAAATTTTTCTCTCTTGGAAATAGGTTGAGTGACAAGACTCACTTCAATGGCTACTTTATCCCTTACAATAATAAATTTGCGCTCAAAGTTTTCTGTGTTGATCCTCCTCAGTTTGAACCCTTTGGATTCCAAAGTACGTCTCCAGACCTCCAGTATATCATAACCTTTGGCTTGAGTATCATCAGTCAGTGCTATGTCATCTGCAAGGCACATACACCATACATGGCCTTCTCAAGTCTATGAACATTATACGAAGGTCCCTGTTTCTTTTCATATATTTCTCCATAATCTCTTAAAAAGGTGAATAGCTTTCCTAATCGACCGTTCTGACATGAATTCAAATTGATTCTCTGGAATACACTCCTTTTCTCATTCTCATCTCCACCACTCTCTCTCAAACCTTCATAGTTTAACTTAACGACTTGGTACTCCTATAACTATTAAAATTTTAAATATTATCCATTTTTTTGTACAATGAAACCATTGTACTCCTTCTCCATTCATCCGGTATTTTAGCAGTCTTCATAATAACAATACACCACCCATTCAACCATTCAACACCATCCTTGACCATGCTATCAAACAATCCACCGAAATCTCGTCAGGTTTGATCGCTCTCCCTCTATTCATCCTACTAATAACACGTCTAACTTCCTTAGCTTAGAAATGCCTGTAATAACTAAAATCTTGATGACTATCAGAGTGCATGAAATCACCTAACTTAATATCTTTATCCTTTTTCTTTTCATTTAGAGTTTATGAAACTAAGCTTGCCACTTTAGTTTAATGGAAGTCTCATCCACCAACACCTCACCTTCCTCATTCTTAATGCACTTCACTTGGCCCAGGTCTTGTGATTTTTCCTCTCTCTCTTTTAGAGCCTATACAATCTCTTGTCCCTATCTTTTTCACTTAGTTCAACATACAAGTGTTCAAATGCTATTGTCTTAGCACTTATCACTAACGTCTTGTCTTCTATCTTTGTTATCTTACAAAATACTCTTAAGCCTTCATTTTTCATCCTCATTCCTACACTCCAGCCACTTTGTACAGGTAATCTTCTTAGTTTTCACTTTGCCTTGAACTTCTCCATTCCACCACCAATCACCTTGATGTCCACCAAGGGTTCTGCTTGAAACCACTAATACCTCAGTAGCTATTTCATTATGCAACCAGAAATAATGTCCCATAAGGTATTCACATCTCCACTACTACTGCAAGCCCCTAAACTACTCAATTTTCCCCCATCTCCCGAGAAAGCGTAGGAGTTAGACCTCCCCATCTAATCCTAAATTGGGTATAAATAGCCTTCTTCCTCTTTACCCCTCTTAATCTTTAAAGTCATCACTAGAAACCTTTGTTGAGTGGAAATATTTATACTTTGAATAACCTTGTAATTTTTATAAAGGCTTCTATCACTCTTTCGGAGGAGTGAGTAATCAATTTGAGTCTTATCTATCGTACTACAGAAGGTAACTAAGTGATTTTCCCTCTTCAAAATCTATAAGTAAGCAAGAACCAACTTAAAGACTTTACCAAAGTCCAAGAGAGATGTCCCACCTCCATTCCTCTCTCCAAAATCAAAACCTTAGATAAGTTTATGGAAGTTACTTTATGTTTTAGAAAATAAAGTTAGAAATTGTAAAAAGAAAAAGAAAACTAAGAAAGAATAGATAACCAACAATAGTAGGTCAATTTTACCAGATGGTGTAGAATATTTTATGTACTGGTGGCACATAAAACTTTAAATCTTTCTTATTTTTAAAAAGTCCTAACAAGCTCTTTCAATCTAGTGACGCTTTTTTGTCTCATTTACTTTTACTTCTAAAATTCTAATTTTTAGGCAGAAACAAAATAAAGAAATAGGCATGAAATTTAACAAACATTTATTCTAAAGTACAATAACAACAACATATCTAGTGGAATCCCACAAGTTGGGTCTAGCAAGGGTAGAATGTACACAGATCTTACCACTACCTCATAGAGGTAGAGATGATGCTTCTGGAGAACCCTCATCTCAAATACCCATAAGCAGAATAAACTAGACATGGAAAAAAGGCACGAAAGAGAAAACGTAGTAGAAAGAGCGTCTAATAATAAAAAGAATATGATAGTATGTAAATACGATACAATAAACATATATAAGACAGATAATGATAATACAAAATATAAAGACGCCATAAATCCTACTACCATACTATACGACACTGCCAGACATCAACCCATCCCTAGCAACCTATTAGCTTGCTACTCTAATCCATGACCTTCAATCCTTCCTATCTAAGTTCATGTCCTCAGTGGATCAAATTTCACTATATCTTATCTGATCACCTCCCCACAATACTTCTTCGGTCTACCTCTAGTACTCTGTATAACTCCTAAATCCAACCTTTCACATCTCCTAATAGGAGTATCGGTACTCCTTCTCTGCACAAGTCCAAACTATCGCAGTCTCGCTTGCCTCATCTTGTCAGACACAAGGACACCTCTAGCTTCTCTCGAAAGATCTCATTCCTAATCTTATCTCTCCTAGCATGCCCACACATTAATCTCAACATCCACCTCCCCGTGACCTGCATTTTCTAAACATATGAATTTTTGATTTGGCAACACTCTACACCATACAACAAAGATGGCCTAACCACTATCTTTTAAAACATATCTTTAAGTTTAGGTGGTACCTTCTTATCACAAAATACTCTAGAGGTAAGCCTCCATTTCATCCATGTTGTCCCAATATGGTGTGTGGCATCGTTATTGATATCTCATCTATTACTGATGATAGACCCAAGATGTTTAAAGTTTTGTCTCTTGGGAATAGGTTGAGTGGCAAACATAAAATCAGTATCTTCTTCATCCCTCACTACATTGAATTTGCACTCCAGGTATTCTGTTTTAGTCCTGCTTAGTTTGAATCCTTTAGGTTCCAGAGCATTACTAAAAACCTCCAATCCATCATTAACTTTAGCCCGAGTCTCATCAATTAGTACTATGACATCTGCAAATAGAATACACCATGGGACCTCTTCTTGAATAGATTATGTCTTCTCTTCCATCACGAAGGCGAACAAAAAAAGGTATTAACACAGATCCTTGATGAAGCCCCATCTCAAAAGGAAAATACTTTGATTGTCCTCCCACCGTTCTTACTCAAGTTTTGTCTCCATTGCACATGCCTTTTGTCATCCTAATATACACCAGTAGAATACCTTTTACTTCTAGAAACCTCCATAGAACATCCCTCAGAACTTTTTCTTAGGCCTTCTTCAAATCAATGAACACCACATGAAGATCCTTCATTCTTTCCTATATTTCTCTACTAATCTTTGAACAAGTTGAATTGCTTCAATAGTCGATCACCCAACATAAATATAAATTGATTCTCTGAAATGGGAACTCCTTTTCTCACCCTTATCTCTACTACTCTCTCCTAGACCTTCATAGTGTGGCTTAACAATTGGATACGCCTGTGACTGTATCAGTTACGAATATCAACGTTATTCTTGTACAATAGAACCATTGTACTCCTCCTCCATTCATCACGCATCTTGGCAGTCTTCATAATAACACCAAACAGTCTAGTCAACCACTCTATGCCATCCTTGATCACATTCTTCTAAATATCTATGGGGATCTCATAGGGTCCGATTGCCCTACCTCTTTTCATCCCACTAATAGTATGTCTAAACTCCTCAACTCTAAACCGCCTGCAATAACCAAAATCTCGATGACTTTCAAAGTATGCCAACTCATTCATCTCAATATCTCTATCTCTTTTTTCATTTAAGAGCTGATGAAAGTAAGCATTGCAGCTTAGCTTAATAGAAGTCTCATCCACCAACACCTTATCCACATCATCCTTGATACGCTTCACTTGATCCAAGTTGCGGGCCTTCCTTTCTCTCTCTTTAGTGAGCCTATACATTATCTCTTCCCTGCCTTTATCACTTAGCTCCACATATATGTTCTCATATCTGCTGTCATACCACTTTTCACTACCATCTTCGCTTCTATATTTGGTGACTTATAGATCTCCTCAAGCCAACACTTTTCATCCTCATCCCTACACTCCAAACACTTCATATAAGGAATCTTCTTAGCTTTCACTTTGCCTTGGACTTCGTCATTCCACTACCAATCGCTTTGATGTCCACCAAAGATCCCTCTCGAAACCCCTAGTACCTCGTTAGCTACTTTTTTAATGCAACCAACAATAGTGTCCCATATGTTGTTCATATCTCCACCACTACTCTGAAACTCTAAACTACTCCTCTTTTCTTCTCTTGTGAGAGGATGGGAGTCAAGCTTCCCCATTTAGTCCTCGGTAGGGCATTACCAGTCTTCTTCTCCTTTTCTGTCTAAATACATCACAAGGAATCTAAGTTTATTGGAAATATTTTCACTTAGAATAACCTTGCATTACTTACAAAGGCTTCTGTCATCCTTTTGGAGAAGTAAACAATCAATCTAAGTCTTAGGTACCATACTACAACAGGAAATCAAGTGATTTTTCCTCTTCGAGAAACATGAGTTAGCAATATCTAACTCAAAAGGCTTTGGTTGGACGTCCCACCTCTATTCATCTCCCCAAAACCAAAGCCTTTATGGACTTCTTCAAACAAGCTTGTGGTTGCCCTAATAAATCTATTAAAGTCACCCCTAAATGAAGGTTTTTTGTCGCTGGTATGTCTCTCACAACCTCACCCAATTCTTCCCAAAAAAGTTTTCTAACGTCCTTATCCAGGCCTACTTGAGGTGCATAAGCCCTACCTACATTCACTAAATACCTACAAACCACAAGTTTGATAGATATCATCCTATCATCAAACCTCCTAACCTTAACCATATATTCCTTAAGGTCCACATCTATAGGATACCTTTATCATTTCTATCCCTAAAACCACTTGAGTACCATAACATAAATCCATCTACATCCTGATCTTTGTTAACTACCCATCTAGTCTCCTAAACACACAGTACATTAATATGTATCCTTTGAAGAGATTTCACAATCTCTATGGATTTCCCTGTAAGTGATCCTATATTCCACAATACTACCCTTAACTTAAATAAGCTCGTGCCCCTCTTACTACCCCTGCCCTTACATCTGATCCCAACTGACAGCACGAACCTAGTCAACCATTAGATCCTATTCCACTAAGATAGAAACTAATTACTCACTAAGTTACAAAGATCAAGAAGATACTATTTAGAGAAACCTATACACCCAAGGTAAAACTAATCAAACAATCTGGTACAAGTCACAACGAATAAACAAGTAGACAACCCAATATGATGTGTAAGCTCACAAAATATATTAAAATAATACAAAGGTCAACACAACAAGCAATAAACCACAACACAAATATGAAGGGCAAGAAATAGAAGCAATTACAAGATATAATTGATTAAAATAAGAGATAACAAGAACTTGAAAGATGTCACCTGGTCGTCTGGTAAAAAAATAATGAATGTTGCTGGAAAATACCAATTTAGACATCACTGAAAAACAACACCAGAATATGTTTTTCACTGAAAAATTCTGACTGGAAGATGCATCATCAATACACGTCAAACCTGCTGGTAGCAAAAAAAGAAAGAAAGAAAGAAGGAAGAAAGAAGAAAACTAGGGCTTCTTATGTTTGTCGGAATGAAATAGAAAATAAGAAATTATCGTATGCTACTCACCGGATTGGTTAGTTAGAGACCCCAATTTGCTGGAGAAGGGGAAGGAACTGGTTGTCGTTAGAAGCATCTGACCCTGATGGAAGATTTAGTGCACGATCAACTGGTCGAAGAATAGAACTCAAATATCACTGGTTGTCATAGTAGATCCTAGATGAGTAATGAGTTGTGCTGCCGGTGAAGTATCAAAAGTAAAATGCCCCTCATGTGCTTTAGAATGCTCTATAATTGTAATTTTCATATATCTCAAAATTTGTGCTTAATTTTGCAAATTCGACTTTATATTCTTTATCAGGGGTAAAAGTGAGTAGGAAATGGGTATAATTCAGATTTTAGAAGACCCGTAATGAAAACTAATTTTTTCTAAGTTTCGAATTCCAGTGGCTATCTGTGCCCAGGCCGCGACGAACTAGGGACACGAAGTAGTGTATTTTGTCAGGCGCGTTTTGTTTGCATCGAGCTAGAGGCGCAAACTAGTGTAAGTTTTTCCTTAGTTTTCTTCTTTCATTTGGGAGCATTTGGGTAATGATCCAATGCCCATTTAAACGTGAAATCTTCCTTTTTTAGACATTTTCAAATCTTTAACTAACAAAATCCTTTCTAAAATCTCTCCAAGGCTTTATCAAATTTCTCATTCAAATTCAAGGATTTCAAGCTCAATTTTGGAACTCAAGAATCCATCACAAGCTTCAAGTTTCCCAACTCCATTTCAACAGAAATTCAAGTTTAAGGTATGTGGTCTTAATCCATGGGTCCTTTCAACTATGGAGCCCAACCATCTCTTTTTATGAAAATTGCATGATTTCAAGTTGTATTAATCATGAGTATAGTTTATTATGAAATATGAACATAAATTATGTTGAGGTTTTATCAAGTATTAATAGATTATGCATGAAAGTCTAGTATAAACTAATTTCATGAGTTGATTTAAAATGATGAACTTTTGATTTGGATTTCTTGATACCAAATTGGGGGTTTTATTACAATGTTGGTGGGTTGATTTTAAATTGATTTTACTCTTCCAATTTTAATCTTGAGTTGCATGATTTTGAACAAGTTTCATGAACCCACCATATGTTAGATGAAATTACATTACAAGAATTCTCAAGTCATTGATGAGCTTTTATATGATTTTACTAGTCCAGTGTTGCAAGATAATTATGGGCTCCCAAGCATATATTGGAATCATTATATGTCTTTATGATCTACACGTGAACTATTAAATTGTTATGTTAAGTTTTATGTTCTTGCGAATTGTAAAGCCTACTAGAAGGGGTCATGAACCATATTGTATACCTTACCCTCATGTATGATTTATTATGATACATTACCTAATGTCTACATGAAGGGGTCATGGACCAGGTTGTAAGTGTTACCCTTAAGTACAACGTAATACCATGTACTATATCCATTACCTGCTAGGAGTGGTCATGACTCATAATATACTCCCTGCCCTCTAGTACAAGGTATTTTGATGAGTTAATCATGTCACTCTATTTTGTTGAACAAGATATACAAGTTAAATGTTTTACAAGTATGTTTTATCATGATCGTTGATCATGTATGTCATATTGAGACTTTATATCTATTGATAATGATTACATATTTTGAATATTATAGCTTATATCTTTGATGCATTGCACCCTGCATTCTTAGTACATTCCATTTACTAACTCATACTTTATGCCTACATGATGTCACCATGTAAGGACCGGAGCTCCTATCGGTCATCCTCCTCTACATGACTAGTCGGACCGTTCAAAGCTAGTTCTTGGTGAGTTCTCACATCTAGGGATGATATCTATTTTCTTTCATGTAATGTTGAGGCTTCTTCTATGATAGATACTTATTATTATGAGGGTGAGCTTGGGAAGTGTCTTGGCCCCTGCTCCATTCTAAGTTAGAGGTGTTGTTGGATATGATAATTTTTTATGCAATGAGCTTGGCTCTTTTAATGCTTTTATGATTATCAAAGACTTCCCTTAGTCCTATTGCCCTTTCTATTAATTCACTCTTATTATTGCTTAATTTTGCTTCTGCAACCAAGGATGTGTGCATGTTACAATCAAGAGGCTTATTTGGGTTATCTTCGGATTTCTCATTTGTCGTGTCACGTCTAGGCCCTAGGCTTGGGTCGTGACAAGCTTGTAGGTATCATAGCACTAGGTTGTTAATGGTCCTTGGAAATCCAGCACACCTCATTGATTAGAGTCTAATTCATGGTTGTGAAGCATGCCACAACTATGAATGGGAGGCTATATAGCGTTTTAGGAAATGTTATTTTCCCCTAACAAATGCTCTTTACCTTTCTAGATCATGCAGCTACAAAGAGGGAGACAAAGGAGAGCCCGTACACCCGAGAAGCAACCTGCACCTCCGGTTCCTCAAGATCCTAAAGATGGAGGGGATACCCAAGTTGACTTTTGGAATGCTATCACTATGTTGGCCCATGCGATGACCAACCAATTAAACCAAGGGGCCCAAGATCCTCATGCTCCTAAACAGCCCTCAAGGGTGAGGGACTTCACAAAGATGAACCCTACGGAGTTTTATAGGTCCAAGGCGGAGGAAGATCCCAAAGAATTTATCGATGAGGTGTATAAGGTGCTAGCTATTATGGGGGCGAATTTGGAAGAGAAGGCGGAACTAGCGGCCTATCAACTTAAAGGTGTGGCTTAAGTTTTGTTTCCTCAAAAGAAGTTGGAGAGGAGATATGATGATGCTATTCCTTGGGAGGAGTTCAAAGCTACCTTCCTCAACCGATTTTTCCCTATCGAGTTAAGGGACGCTAAGATGATGAACTTTATGAACCTTAAGCAAGGTTCTATGAGTGTGAGGGAGTATGCCCTCAAATTCAACAAGCTCTCCAAGTATACCCCACATCTGGTAAATGAAGAGTGTTGCACTGCCATGCTTGTAAGTGATATGGACTTGTCTCCGCTCTTGACATACGCCGAGCAACTTGAGGGAGAGAAGCTTGGAAAGAGACGAAGTTGGGAGTCCAAGAGGGTTCATTATAATGGTGGTTTTCAAGGTTCTAAGGGTGGTTGATTTCATCAAGGTCAAAAATTTCAAGGCCAAGAGTCCTCTAGTGTTCCCAACAAGAGATTTTCCGACAAGGGGGTGCCTAAACCAATGTTTCAAGGTGGCAATAGTGGGATGACTAATCCTATATGCCAAAAGTGTGGTAGGAATCATAGTGCTAAATGCTTGAAGGATTGAAATGTGTGTTATAGACGTGGGAGAGTGGGTCATAAGCTCGTTGGTTGCCCTTATGTTCAAAACAAGGGCAAGGATGCATGGTCGCCCTCATGGGCAAGGTGGTCATATTGATCAAAGCGCTCAAGGTGGCCAATAAGGGGATGATGCACATCACAACCTGTTCTATGCACTCCTTGGAAGGGATGGAGTGGATGAAGTGCCTATACTGTTATTGGTCTATTCAAGGTTTTTTATTATGATGTGTATCCATTGATAAATCCGAGTGTCACTCTTTCTTTCATTACTCCTTTTGTTGCCAAAAAGTTTCATATGTATCCCAAATTGTTGTGTGAACCTTATGAAGTGTCTACCCCTGTTGGTGAGTCCATTGTTGATAAAAGAGTCTATAGAAATTTTTCCATGTTCATATTGCATAAAGTCTTACCTTGTGATTTTATTGAACTTGACATGGTGGATTTTGATATTATTCTTGGGATGGATTGGTTACATGCATTTTATGCTTCCATTGATTGTACGACCTATAAGGTGAGATTTCAATTCACTAATGAACCCATTCTTGAGTGGGAAAGTTATAATATTGTGGCCAAGGGTAGATTTATTTCTTGTATTAAAGCTCAAAAAATGATTTCTAAGGGTTGCATCTACCATCTTATAAGGGTTAGGGATGTTTAATCTAAAGTCCTTCTCATTGAGTCGGTTTTAGTGGTCAATGAGTTTCTTGATGTGTTTCCCCATGAGCTTCCCTATGTTCCTCCTGAAAGGAAAATAGACTTTGGATGAGAACTCTTCCCCGATATTTAACCCATATCGATTCCCCCTTACCAATTGTCCCAAGTAGAATTGAAGGAGTTGAAGGATCAATTGAGTGATTTGTTGGAGAAGGATTCCATCAAGGGCATTTAGGTAATGACCCAATGCCCATTTAAATGTGAAATCTTCCATAATTAGCCAATTTCCTACTATGTAACTCACAAAACCCTCTCTAAAACCTCTCTAAGACTTTGTCAACTCTCTTATTAAAATTTGAGGATTTCAACCTCAATTTTGGAATTCGAGAACCCATCTCAAGATTCAAGTATCCCTCAACTAAATTTCAAGAAAAATCAGTCCAAGTTTAAGGTATGTGGGTCTTCATCCATGGGTCATTTCTTCCATGGAGCCCAATCTTCTTTTTTTTTTTGTAAATATTGTATGATTTAAAGTTATATTACTTATGGATATCTTTTATAGTGAAATATAAGCGTAAATTATGTTGGGGTTTTATCAAGTATTGATTGATTATGCATGAATGTCTACTTTAACTTATTCCATGAGTTGATTTATGTATATTAAGACTACGCATGATTTGAGCTATGAAGACTATGAACTATAATGAACTTTTGATATGGATTTCATGATACCCGAATTGGGGGTTCTATTATAATATTGGTGGGTTGATTTTGAATTGATTTTACTCTTCTTGTTTTACTTTTGAGTTGCATGATTTTGAACAAGTATCATGAATCCACCATGTATTTGATGAAATTACATGACAAGAATTATCAAGTAATTGATGAGCTATAGTATGATTTTACAAGTCAAGTGTTTCAAGATAATTTTGGGCTCCCAAGCATGTATTGGAATCATGATATGTCTTTATAATCTACACATTAACTAATGAGTTCTTATGCTAAGTTTTATGCTTTTGTGAAATGTGAAGCCTTCTAGAAGGGGTCGTGAACCATATTGTACTCCTCACCCTCTAGTACAAGGCAAATGTCTACATGAAGGGGTCATGAACCATGATGTATACCTTACCCTCATGTATGACTTATTATGATACATTACCTAATGTCTACGTGAAGGGGTCATAAACCATATTGTAAGTCTTATTTACTCTCATGTATGATGTAATACCATATACTATCTGGTACCTACTAGGAGGGGTCATGACTCATGGTATACTCTGTACCCTCTAGTACAAGGTATTTGGATGAGCTAATCATGTCACTCCATTGTGTTGAACAAGATATGCAAATTAAATGTTTTACAAGCATGTTTTATCTTGAGTATTGATCATGTATGACATACTGAGACTATATATCTATTGATTATGATTACATATTTTGAATATTGTGGATTATATCTTTGATGCATTGCACTTTGCATAGTTAGTACGTTCCAAATACTAACGCATACTGTATGCCTACATGATGTCACAATATATAGACCGGAGCTCCTATCGATCATCCTTGTAATAACTCGGGTATTGTACAATTTCATTGGAGCTTGGAATTTTGTATTCTAGAATTACATGGACCAGGTGGCACTCCAAGAAGGACCCCACGACCCATGTGATGTCACACGGACCATGTAGGATCTCGTGGAGTGGCCCTTAAACGTTGTTTGGTTCCGAATTGTGTGGATTATAAACAAAGGCACATCACACTAGACACCTCACGGACTGTGTGACACTCCATGGACCATTTAGAAGGCTATGCGATGGCCTCGTTGGGAAGTCCCAACATATTGAGACTAAGTGAGGTCACATGGCCACTCACAGAGCTCGTGCGATGCCCCACGAGTCTTGAGGGTGCTCGTATAGCCCCCGAGGTGGAATATATTCTAAGTGTTGCTTCACGATTGGCGTGGAAGATTTATTTTGGTTAAGGTTTGTGCTACCTACAGTGGCACAGACAGTCTGGTGCCACATGGCCCGTGTGGCCCAACAGTATGGCTCATTTTTAGCTTAAAAATATTCTAAGTATGGGATATTTGAGCTCAAGCTAATTTTGCTTTCAGCCTTCAACTGAAGGTTATTTATATTGTTTAAGGTCATCAAGGGTCTCCAACATCAAGTCAAGTTCAAAGGAATCCCATTTGCTAAGTTTTTCACAAGTACCGATAGAAGAGTCAATTTTAAAAGGGCATATCTTTTATAAAAAGGAAATGGGGTGGCTCACGAAACTTATAAACTCACTTAGTTTCACCTCATTTATAGCTTGGATGAAGACGTTACACCTGTTTTCATAGAACTCGTCTGTGCAAGGGTATATGTGTGTTTCTTTAATTTCGCTTCATTAATGGCGTTCGCATAAATTTTGTTATTTCTGTTGGTCTTTTTGGATTTTCTATGAAATCTAATGACCTTCTACAAACTTAAACTTAATTCCAAACATTCAAAAACTCACTCCTCATATTTTGAACTCTTTCAAATTCTTCTCAAGAACTCTTGAAGATTTTCAATTTTGGGATCAAGAAAAATTCAAGTCACCTTCAAACCTCTCTTGGAATTTCTTCAGTTGGGTCTAGGTATGTGGGCTTTGATCTTTGGTTCCTTCCAACCAAACAGACCCAAATCTTTTTAATCAAATTTCATGAACTTGAGCTCTCTTTGAATATGTGTTTTCATTATTTGTGTTTACTAAATTAAATTGATGTAAGGGTTGTACATATTTGATGATTTTAAGTTACTTTAAGCCCCATTATGATGATTTACATTGAAGTTATGAGGTTATGAATACGAATATCCCTTTTCAAGGTTTGTTTATGCATGGGTGATTATATTATGATTTTAAATGTGGATTTAATTATGTTTTCAATTCAATTTCATATTATGTTTTCAATTCAATTTCATATTATATTGTTGATTTTAGATTGCATCTCAATTACCCATACTACTCTCACATCATTCACGGATATGCATTAATGACATGAGATTTTTAAGGAAATTATGAAGTGGATTAATCCCAATTATGATTTATGATATGATTTTGATATACAGGTTATGACTAGAATGTGATCAGATATATGTATAATATTATGTCTCATTCAGCAAATTATGGGTGTTTACAACACTATGTTTAAGGGAGCATCGATTGAGGTTTGAGTCGTAGTGTGCTATCCCCAAGGGTCTATACTGATCTCTTAAGAAGGTGCTCTAAGGAGATATCCATATGCATGAGAGTATATCATGAAAAATGTTTTGGCTTTTTAGCCTATTATGCATGATTATGAAGAATGTGATTTCGCCTACGCCTAAGAATGCATTTCAACGATTTGAAGTCTTATGTCTGTTTTGCAAGCGTGTATATATATATATATATATATAT